>JAIFZK010000136.1:3775000-3780000 GCA_027481765.1 Tenualosa thibaudeaui | reverse complement strand
ACCAAGTCTGTGGCACACACACACACACACTCATTTATGAATATGAAAGTAAGGGGAGAAATATTTTTCCCCGGTGTGGATGCTGTGCCATCCATCCATCCATCTATCCATCCATCCTCATTTGTCATTCAGTCTCTCATGACTGCCAGGTATGCATCTATCGATTTCACATCTAGTGGCTTATTGGAAGCTGGCTCAGACTGCACCACCCTTTTCGCCCATGCTCTGTGTGCGTGCGTGCGTGTGTGTGTGTGTGTGTGTGTGTGTGTGTGTGTGTGTGTGTGTGTGTGCGTGCGTGCAAATTTCTGTATTTGTCTGTTGATGAAAATAGATGAAGACAAAAGAATGATTTGTGTGTGTCTATAACAGAGAGAGACCAAGATGAGACAGTATTGTGTGTGTGTGTGTGTTTGTGTGTGTGTGCTTGTGTGTTTCTGGCTCTGACAGAGACCAAGATGAGACAGTGTTTTGTGTGTGTGTGTGTGTGTTGCGCCCCGTGTCTAATGGATTATTGGCTAATGAAGCACGGGAGGTGGGCACCATGGCGACTTGGGACCAGCCCAGCAGCTTTCCCACAAATCTGTGTGTGTGTGTGTGTGTGTGTGTGTGTGTGTGTGTGTGTGTGTGTGTGTGTGTGTGTGTGTGTGTGTGTGTGTGTGTGTGTGTGTGTGTGTGTGTGTGTCTGTGTGTGTGTGTGTGTGTGTGTGTGTGTGTGTGTGTGTGTGTGTGTGTGTGCTAAATGCAAAGTTTGTGTTTGCGCTAATAACCCCTATTGTCTTTGTTCCGCTTGAAAGGATCACCAGCAGCAGAGGCATCCTGAGGGTCCTCTCTATCTGTCACTCTCTTTCTCTCTCTCTCTCTCTCTCTCTTTTCTCTCTCATTCTTTCTTTCAAGCTCTCTCAATTCTCTATATTTTCTTGTTCTCCATCTCTCCCTCCTTTCTCTCTCAGTTCATTGTTATCTGTCTGCATCTTGTCTTTTTTTTGTTTTGAGGTGTGCAGAAGAATTTCAATACTGACATGACTTCTCCAAAGCAGTGTTGCCAAAGTCAACCCATTAGAAACCCAGTATTGCAGAGTATCTCTGGGTGCAGTATTCTGGGTGCAGTATTATGTTCATTTGTTAACTAATCCTTAATCATGTACTACTAGTGCAGATACAATTGAATACAAATAAATAAAAATACAGTTGATTGAAGACTGATATGAATATATAATTGGAATAAATAAATGAGGGATGTCAGAATCTTCCTTCTTCCTTGTTATACATTTTCACTTTCCCTCCCTCCCTCTCACTCTCTCCATTTTTGTCCATCCTGCTATTTTTTTTCTTCCTCTCAGTTTTCTTTCATTTTTCTTTCCTTTTTGTCCTCTCTCTATCTCTCTCTCTCTCTCTCTCTCTTTCTCAGGTTGTTTGCCAGCTTGTTGCAGCTCTAGGGACTTAGTGGCAGGTGGAGCAGGCGGAACAGGTGGAGGAAGAGAGGGAAAGAGATGGGAAAGATGAAAAATGAGAGCGAGAGAGAGAAGGGGACAAGAGGGACTCTGATGAAAGAGTGGAAAATGAGAGCAAAGGACAATAAGAGCAAAGAAGGGGAGGAAGGGAGAAAAACAGGAGGAAAAGATGAGAAAAAAAGGTAAAGGAAGGAAAGAGGGTAGAAGAGTAATGGAATGAGAGAAAAAAAAAGAATAAAGGAAGAAAAGTAGAACAAGAGAGATATAGAGATGGAAAGAATGAGCAAGAAAAAAGATTAAGAGGCTCACGTGAGGAGAAGGAAGGGGTGGGGTGTTTTCCCCAGAGATGGTGTTCTCTGTCAGTTAGAGTAATAGATTGATCTGGCCAGAAAAGTAGCCCTTGGTCTCAATGCCTCAGGTCAATAGAGGGGTTCCCAGAGTGGTCCTCCATGTCACTGTTGTTCTATGTCACTTTGTGCGTGTGTGTATGTGTGTGTGTGTGTGTGTGTGTGTGTGTGTGCATGTGCATGCGTAGGTGTGCTCATATATATCTACTGGAGGACATTGAAAGTGATACCACTGTTGCATTGAGACTGTACATGTGCGTGTTTGTGTGTTAGTTTGTGTGTGTGTGTGTGTGTGTGTGTGTGTGTGTGTGTGTGTGTGTGTGTGTGTGTGCGTGTGTGTGTGCGCGCATCTTGGAGATGCCAGTAGATGTTAGTAACGGCAGATTGCATTTTTAAAGCTACCTGGCTCTCATTGCTTTGCTGTTTCCTCTAATCCCCTTGCCTACTGCAGAGCCTAACCCACACATGGACCTCAGAGGCTCCATTCCCATGGAGCTCAGTCTAATGAACTCACACTCCTCTGTGCCAGCTCAGCTCTCTAAAATACACGCACACACACACACACACACACACACACACACACACACACACACACACACACACACACACACACACACACACACACTCACACACACTCCCTGGCCAACCAGGTCATCGGGAGCCTGTACAAACAGCTGAGCCTGTGTCTGTGTCATTAGTTCTCATTAATCTCATCACAAAGCACCACTGAGCTTCTGTTACATGACTGAAATTAGATGTAACATTAATCAAGTATCCATCACGGTATTTATTGTTATACTTTTTTTTAAATAATGGGTAAGAAATGCTTCAGAAGTTAAATAAAATGTTTTGAAATAGTTAACAGATCCTAATTGATTTCTGCATTGCTGCAAGCAGTTGTAAAGTGCTTGAATGCTTTTAGGAGTGAAGGATGAGCTTGTAAAAGATACATTAAAATGCAGTTTCGGGTGAGGTCCTACACTGAAACTGTCCTGAGAAAGGGGGTTTCCCCATAACAGACATTGAGAGGTATCTTTTCTCCTGCCTGTCATGGGTCTCTTATGGATGTGCATGCACACACACACACACACACACACACTGACAACAAAGGTAAAACCTGTGTGTGTGTGTGTGTATGTGTCTGTGTGTGTGTGTGTGAGGTGCATGAGTGCGCATGTCAGGTATGGATGAGGTAAAAGGGTGTCAAGGGTTTAGAAATGTGTCTGTGCAATGAATCTCCATGGCAACAGTCAAGGAAGGTGAGCCTATGTGATGGAATGGAATGGCTGGTGCTTAAAGTCGAGAGAGTGAAGGGGGGTAGAGAGAGAGAGAGAGAGAATAAAAAGAGGACAGAGGTAGAGGAGAGGCCAAGAAAGGATGTAGGGGGCATACTTTATGAAAGAGAGCAAAAAAAAAGAGAAACGAAGAGAGGAAAGGAGTAAGAGAGAAAAAGGGATAAAGAGAGAGCAGATGGGTAAAGATACAAAAAGAGGGAGAGAGTGAAAGAGAGAGAGAGAGAGAAAACATGATAGAGGTAGGAGCGCAGAATGATGAAAGGATAGGGACTAGAAAGAAAAAGTGACAGAAAGAAAGACTGAGAGAGAAAGACAGACAAGAAGAGGAGAGAGGGAGAGATGGAAAGAGGGAGGGAGGAAAGATGTAGAGAGGGAGACTGGGAAGGTGAAGGGGGAAATCAAATTGAAGCAGTTGCCATGGTGATGCTCCGTTGCAGCTGCCTCTGCATCTGTGTGACAGCACTTGTGTGTGTGAACGCACCCGCGCGTGTGTGTCTACGTGTGTGTGTGTGCGTGTGTGTGTGTGTGTGTGTGTGTGTGTGTGTGTGTGTGTACAGGGTGCTTTTGGTTTTGTGTTTGTCTTGTATGATTTTTTGTCAGAGATTAACTGAAGCTCAGAACCTTTCCTCTCTACTTTCTTCCTTTCTTTCTTTCCCTCACTTCCCTCATCTCTCTCTCTCTCTCTCTCTCTCTCTCTCTCTCTCGCGCTCCACTCTGCTATGGATCATGGACTAAACAGATGCTATAGCTGTTATTTATGTCATCGTTCTGCTCTGCCACACTCTCATATTAATTACCCATAGGCTCTCTGTAGGGCACACACTTGCCTACACACACACACTCATGCAGACACACACTTACCTGTACACACACACCAAACACCTTCAGGCTTAGTGATAAGCATGCTCTTGTATGCTCTTACACACAATACACACACACACACACACACGCACACACACACACATACATGCTCAGATACACACACTCACGCACACACACACACACAGTACAGCCACACCAAACACCTTCCGGATGACTGAGCAGACTTGGTTCAAATAATGTTCTTGTGTTGTAACTCTTACTCCCACACAGACATACATACACACACACGCACACACACACACACACACACACACACACACACACACACACACACCAAACACCTTCAGGATGTCTGAGCAGCCTTGATGCTAATAATGGTCTTGTATCATAACTCTTACCTACACACACACACACACGCACACACACTCTCACACACACAGACAGACATTCACACCAAACACCTTGAGGATGATTGGGCAGCCTACACTCTAATCACTCTCTCTCTTCCTTATTGTAGCAGTGCTGGATAATAACAACAGTGTTCATTTTTCTGCATTAGCCTCCCCCTTGCCCTCCCTCACGCTCCTCAGCTCACCTCTCACACCTCACACTCATTAAACTTCATTACTGCACATATATATATATATATGTGTGTGTGTGTGTGTGTGTGTACTGTATGACTGTATGCTGTGTGTGTTTGTGTGTGTGTGTGCATGCTTGCACGTGTGTGTATGTGTTTTCGTGAGACAATCTGTTTGAATGATAGCTTAATCATGCTGTTTGCCAAGGTGTTTGAAATAAGAGTAAATATGAGAGCAGACGGGATTGATTGGCCCTCATCTCCTCCATCAGCCATCTCCGCCATCAGCCCCTGATTGATTGGCTGGAATAGTCATTCGCTCTCATGTGGTCAAGTGCAAGTACACACTCAACATGAACATTTTCGTCCATTAAGGGCAGAACTGTGTGTAATTTAGCTATAAATGCTAACGGGGGTGAGTGAGTTTGCCTGTCATGCTAGGTGTCATTACAGACGTTATGACACTGGGAGAGTGATTTTTTTGTAACATGAAGGAAGCTGGTCT
>JAIFZK010000136.1:3762500-3767500 GCA_027481765.1 Tenualosa thibaudeaui | reverse complement strand
GTGTCACCTGTTCTAACCTAGCACATCTCTCTCTCTCCATCCCTCCTCCCGTCGTGTGTGTGTGTGATTTATGGGCTACTCTCCCTTGATAAATTGATTTCCAGAAAAAAGTTTGAAAAACTTTCTTTTTTCTTTTCGAACTAAGCTTTGAGTGACAGCTAGCCCTGTTTCCTTGGTAACATCATTGCTTTAATCACGACTCACAATGCGCGTGCGCACGCGCATGTGTGTGTGTGTGTGTGTGTGTGTGTTATACATTTCCTTTATGTGGGGAACATGCTGAGTCGTGTATGTGAGTGCTTGAATCTGTATGCTCATCAAAGCGAGCAAGTGCGTGCGTGTGTGTGCATGTGTGTGTGTGTGTTTGTGTGTGTGTGTGTGTGTGTGGTTAGGCACATCATCTCCTAAGGATCACCCCTTAATTGAGCCGCAGGTCATCTGTATTCCAGCACCTTTGCTCGCTGTGTTGCAGATAGTGCTTATTGATTGGCTGTGAACACGCTTTAGATTGCTTTTTTCTGCAGAATATCACATTTCTGATGCCTTGTACAGCACCAGCCTATTACATCTACACACACACACACACACGCACACACTCAAACTACACAACTACACAAGGTGAAGGATATAATATCATTCTGAATGGACTACATGATTTTTTTCTTTGTGTGTGTATGCGTGTATGTGTGTGTGCGCGCGCGCATGTGTGTGTGTGTGTGTGTGTGCGTGTGTGTGTGCTTGCGCACACGCCTTGAGAATATTTAATATCTCTTGCCCTTTATTGCTTTTTTCATTCCTGGCTTGTGTCAACTGTTTCTCTCTCTATTATGGGTGTATGCTCTCATATACATCAGAGTATCCACATGAACACCCCCCCCCACACACACACACACCCACACACACACACGCGCACACACACATACGCACATACACATACACACACGTACACACATACTCACTCTGTACTCTTTTTTGTACCTGGTATTCACATACATATGCATGAACACACACATACCTGCTAACCCATCCTCATGCACACACACACATACACACACTCACACACATGCATAAACATGTAATTACACATTCTGGCCTTGTTGGCATTGAGGCCGGCAGTTTCGCCACTTTGCATGATGGGACACTGAAGGACAGGTCGAGGATGCGACCAGGCTGCCAGTGTGTGGTTGGATGGAGCCCCTGTGATTGACAGGTAAGGTCCGCCCTCCTGCCAGTGGAAAGTCACATCGTGCCTCGACTGTGAAGAAAGAGTGAGACACGTATACAGAAAAAAAAGTGAGAGAAAGAAAAGGAAAGAAAACAATAAATGTAACCTAGGGAAAGGAGTGAAAGAATAAAGAAAGCGAAAGTGAGGCACAAAGAGAGGGGCAGACAAACGAATAAAAAGAAAAAAAAGAAAACACACACACACAGTCCTACAACACATTCATGACAAAGACATCACACAGGATACATAAGAGATCCATATTGATCTGATCTCTTCATTTCCTTTGCAAATTGCCACATTTTAGTGAAAGAGGCCAAGTCCTCAATAGCTCTGATATGAAGACATGAGGGAGAGGGAGAGAGGAGGACAACAGAGGAATGAGGGATGAACCTGGGATGAGAAAAAAAAAGTGGTAGAGAAGGAGGGAGAGAGAGATGATGATGAAAAGAAGACACATGAGAGGGGGTGAAGTGAAGGATGGAGAGAAAGAATAGTATGAAAAGAAGTAGAGAAAGAGATAGAGAGAGAAGGATGGAGGGGGAGAGGCACTCATCCATAGGCATGGACATGCTGAACACAAGCTGCCCTCTCTCCCCCTTCAGTCCAGTAACAGCTGCTCAGAGAACCACACTGCATCTGGCCTGCTCCCTCTCCATCTCTTTTCCCTCTCCCCATCTCTCTCTGCATCTGTCTAGTCTTCTTTATCCCATACCTTTTCCACAATCTCTTTCTGTCCCTCTCCCAGACTCTCTCTCTGTCTCCTGTTTAGATCCCTATTTATCTTTTGCTCTCTCTCTTTCTCTTACACACCCTCCTCTTTTTAATCACTCCCTCTGCTTCCTTTCCTCTCTGTCTCTTTTTTTGCACTCTCAATCTCTCTGCCCACCTCTCTCATCTCTTTTCTTTCTCCCTGTCCCCTATCACAGTCTCTCTCTCTCTCTCTCTCTCTCTCATTCTCTCTCTCCATCCCTATCTTTCTCTCAGTCTGTCCCAATCTTCCCATCTCTCTCTCTACCAGTGACTAGACAAAGTGGCTCTCTTCAGAGAGAAATGGGCTGTAGAGGACGGGATTGTTTCCATTAATGACTTCAGCAGGCTTGTTGTCAGCTTGTGGAATGAACTGATTTCCAGTGCTGCTTCTGAATGGTGTTTAAAATAAAGAGCTTTTAACAGACCCAAGCTTTCCCCACCTCTGTCCATGTCTCTCTCCATTTCGCTCTCTTTCTGTCTGTCTTTCTCTTCCTCCCTCTTTCATTCTCTCTTTCGTCTATAGCTTTCCCATTTTCTCTCTATCCCTTGTTTATTCCATCTGCCACACGCACATCAGTGCTCTTCCATTTATCCTACTTTCTTTCTTTTTTTTATTTCTCTCTCACACACACACACATACACACACACAGTACACACATTCACTCTCTTATACACACATTCACAGTGTACGTCCTCAAATACCCACAGAACGAAATGTATAGGCATATTACAAATTCCCTCTTTGTCTTTGTCAACCTTTCATCTGTGTCAAGGATATTGCAACTATTGGACACTGAAATATGAAAGCTTAACCACCAATGAAGGTCACATCTTGTGTGAACATGTTCAAAAAGATGTGCTCATGACAGTACACAGATACACAAACACACACACTACACACACATGCACACACACTCAGAAGGGGAGGCATATGGTGACTGTGGAGGTGATTCAAGGTTCATTGTGTCCAGGAAATATCTCCCACTAAAGCAGAACTCACTGACAGGACCACTGATGTGGAACACATGAGCTATGAGCATGGACAGAACAGGACACCCTTTGTATGTGTGTGTGTGCATGTGTGTGTGTGTGTGTGTGTCTTTCACTGTAGATTTATTTTAGATTGTCTCTCCTTGCAAAGGGTGTCAGCTCAGAGCCACCTTATAACATGTTTTTGCACGTGTGTGTGTGTGTGTGTGTGTGTGTGTGTGTGTGTGTGTATGTGTGTGTGTGTGTGTGCTTGCAGCTCGACACCATTATGTTTTACCACTAAATAAATACTATAACACTAAAGTAGGGCCCTAGATTCCACTTAATCCCCACCTGCAAGCTTTTTTTCAACATAGTTAACTCATTGGGTAATAATCTAATTAAGTTCTGAATCCATGGCAACAAGCCCATCACTAATGAGTGGTGTAGCACTCTCAGCCCCGCTCTGTTGACCTAATTCACACCCCTTACTTGCTCCTGCTTGCAAGTTAGTTATAGCATGTGTACCACAGGGGATAATCCAGCCATCGATTAGTCAGATATGGGATTAGTTAGCTAGCTAACACAGAGAGATACTCACACTTTATTGAGTATAGTTAGCCAAAGACAAGAGAGTAGGGAGTTGCTGTTCCCTAATACTGGAGAATGCGATTGCATGAGCCAAAGATGTAAGAGTAGTTAATGTTAGCGATAGCTTGTCTAATGCAGGGGGATACTTTCTCATTAGCCAAAGCAAACATGTTTACTTTCGCACCTGGTTGCGGTCACAAATATTTAGATGGGGAGTCAGTCAATTGATTCAGCATCCAGGCACCAACAGTCTCTGTCATGTTAGGTGGTGATGGTGCTGGAATTGTGAGTGTGTATTCCTATGTGTGTGTGTGTGTGTGTGTGTGTGTGTGTGTGTGTGTGTGTGTGTGTGTGTTTTTTCCCCGGGGTTTCACTGAGAGCGTGGTGCATCTGTTACTAGCTGAGCCCCTGATCAGTTTCCTGTGCGGCTTTATGACAGCATGACTGCCTCCCTTCAGCAGCTGGTTGCCACTGGTCCAGGGAAATAGCCAATCAGCGAACAGCAGTGCTTGGGCATGTGCTGGCTGTGAACCAATAGGGGGTTTGACGTGATAGGCTTGCACCGTGCTGCTGCATGGTAAGTGATTTTGGAGGTGTGTGTGTGTGTGTGTGCAGGGAGTGGAAGAGCGAGAGGAGAGGGGTGGGAAGAAAGAAAGATAGATAGTAAGACAGGAGGAAAAGGGGGATTCTGAAATTGTGCATTCATTCGGTGTCTTGTGTGTGTGTGTGTGTGTGTGTATGTGTGTAGTTTCTCCCTGTTGGTGGAGAAAGAGTGCTGCTCCTCCGTAATGTATTCCTGCCTTAGGCCCAACTAAACACATACACATACATTTCTGTCCACTTAGCACGCCTGCAGAGAAAAAAGACAGAGAGAGAGAAGGAGGGAGAAAGACAGATAGAGGGCAAAGAGACTGGGCAAAGGAGGAGGAAACCAAGTAAGGAAGATGGTATGTCAGAGAGATCGTGTGTATGTGTGTATGTGTGTGTGTGTGTGTACACACTCTCTCTGTTTTTTCATCAGTTCTTGCCGTCATGTAATTATTCACTTGCTCTGAGGCCAGTAGCCTAGCTGACTCTCTCTCCTCTGTCGCACCACATCTCGACCCCCCCCCCTACCCTCCCCCCCCCTCACACACGTACACACATCCACACACACAGCCATCTGCCCTGCACTCTGCCAAAATAAACACCCACCCTTGCTAATTGGCTCACTGAGACTAAGGTACTCCCTTGTGAGCTTGCAATCGTCTAACTTGTGCACGCAATCCATAGGTCGTCATCACGTGCCTCACACACACACACACACACACACACACACACACACACACCTAACGCCCTCCCCTGGCCGATGGTGAAGCTCTATTTATGAGTGCCTTAGCAATCAAGGGCGACGGTGGCCGATTAAAGCCATCATTCCATTGCCACCGATGTTGCAGCACGCATAAGCAATGTTTCATTTCAGCGT
>JAIFZK010000136.1:3747500-3752500 GCA_027481765.1 Tenualosa thibaudeaui | reverse complement strand
TCTCCACTCTTTGTAGATCCTCCATGTTAGCAGAGGAGGCCCACGCACTCTTTGAACACAGCATCCCCTGCTACGCTAATGTCGCTAACGCTAAAGCGCTGGATTAATGCTTTGTGTTATCATGGAAGAATAATAGATAACACTCCCTTACACATGCACACACACACACACACACACACACTACCCCCCTACCACTTTCCTGACATCCTGTTCCGTTTGAAAAGAAGGGGGGAAGTGAGCACGGTGACACGATGTGTGTGTGTGTGTGTGTGTGTGTGTGTGTGTGTGTGTGTGAGTGTGTATGTGTGTGTGTGCGTAGCATGATGGTTCTGTGGTAAGGGCAGTGTGACCTTGTACAAGAAGCAGGTGGCACCTTCAGCGGAATGCCACAGCTCCAGGAGACCTTGACACACACACACACACACACACACACACACACACATACACACACACACTCACACACCTTACCTTGGAGATGCTATTCAAATTCATGTGCAATGAAAGTAGCTGATGTCGTGTTGAATTTGATACTCCAAGAAGGTTTCAAAAAACTTGACAAGGCAACAAAGGGTTGAAGATAGTCCAGCTGGTTTTATTCATGCAATGGGTTGAAGTCATGAAAATAAGGGTAGAGCTTATATACTGGTTTCCTTTACCTTGTCCAACAGACTGGTTCACAGAACTACTATTTCTATTCCATTCACATATATGCTCATATTTATGTGGGCTAAACACAGCCATTCTTCATTGGAAAGTCACTTGTACATACATGTTTTTGAGAAATACACCACACTGTGACTGAGATGGAGAAGAAATATTAGGGTAGTTTAGGTGTGTGTCTTGTCTGTGTGTGTGTGTGTGTGTGTGGGGCGGGGGGGGGGGTGTATGTGTGTGAGCACTTCTCTTAGAGAATTATGGGATGATACTTGTACTGTTGAGGCTCTTTGCCCTTCTCTCTCTCTCTTTCACTCTCTCTCTTTCTCTGTCTCTCCCACCCTGTCCGTCTCTTTCTCTGTGGTTTAGGGCTCTGCTTTGGAATGTTCCAATGACATAGCATTGTTAGAGAATATTAGAGTGGTTTAATGTAAAAATGCTAAATCTCTCTCTCTCTCTCTCTCTCTTTCTTTCTCTCTCTGTCCATCAGTACTTCTCTCTCTGCTTATTCTGGTGTGCTACTTTGGCAATTATAGCTCTCATTAATAATGAATGCATGATCAGGACTTCAGAAGTTGGACCAAACCAGGCAGGGCGCATTTACAATACTCACCGTGACAGGACTGTGTGTGTGCTTGTTAGTGTGTGTGTGTGTGTTGTGTGTGCACACACATACACACACACACACACACACACACACACACACACACACACAGTATAAGCCTACAGTATATTTGCAGTATATTCCCTGCACTCCACTGCAGTGTTCACCTATAGACCTGTATGTACATCCCAGAGAAATGGGAAATCCTTTCTTGTCGTCCTCCCTCTTTCCTCTCTATCCCTTACTACCCCCCTGCATCTTTTTTGTCTCTTTCTTCTTCTCTCTCCCTTTTGTCGTTTGTTCCACACATTACTCTCATCAGCATTACATTACTCCCATCTCACTGCTCTATGAGATGCTTGCACTCCACTCCTCTCCTCTCTTCTCTTCTCTTCTATTTTCTTCCCTTCTATTCTTTTGCTTCTTTCACTCTCATTCCTCTTTTCTCTCTTCTTTCTCTCCCTCTCTCTGACTCTCACACACTGATAAATTATCTCAGATAGTTATCCCTTCTCATTCAGGGGTCAGACACTTTTGCAGTTGTCAGGGTTGAACTTTGACCTCGCTCACACACACTTACACTCACTGTAGTGGCTGGATCAATTCCAGACGCTTCTGTCAGCTTGAGAGCTTTTCATGAGCGAGGTGTGTGTGTGTGTGTGTGTGTGTGTGTGTGTGTGTGTGTGTGTGCGTGCACATTCTTCCAAATGAAAAGGGTGCTTAGAGAGTTAGTCTTTGTCTGACCTCATGTGAGATGACTCCATGACTGGTCACATTTTATTGTTATAGTCATCATTGGTTTGTGTATCCAGATTACCTTAGTGAAGGTGAAGTGCTCACCAGTACAGATGTTCACAGCTTTAGGATCAAAATGCAAGAAAAATCAGCCTTTGTGTGTATAGCAGAAATATCCTATCTTTTACCTCAAGTGTTGAGACAAATGGGAGTGAAGACAAAAAAAAATGTTTCAGTTCTATATTTTCTCAGTCTAGAATCAGTCATGTATGAGAGGGGAGTCACAAATGGCACAGATGTCCCATCACATTATTTGTCATTTAGTAGATACTGTTACGCAGAGCAGAGCTTGTTGAACCCATTCCCATGGCCAGACCCTCCAGAGCAGTGCAGGGTTAAGTGCCTTGGTTCAGAGGCGGCCCCTGGGAGCCCACTCACAAGCCTCTGCTGCGCCACTATAGGAAGGTCAAATCCCTAACTACTAGACCTCATCCTCCTCCTCTCTACCCATCTTCTCCCTCATCCCCTCTTCCTTACTTATTCTCTTCCTCTCCTTCCTCTTCTTCTTCCTCCCATTCCTATCCTCTTTTCCTCCCACACTTTTTTTGCTCTCACAGCTCCTTCAGCCCCCACAGACACCTCCCTCACACACACACACACACACACACACACACTCACTCACAGACACTCACACATACACACATACACACACACACACACACACACACACTCACATACACCGACAGACAGACAGAGAGACACACACACATAGGTGCTCGTGGCTAGTGGTGAGGTTAAGTGCTCTGTCTGTTTCCATCAAAGTGTGTGTGTGTATGAGAGTGTGTGTGTGTTTTCTGTATCTCTGCAAACTCTGTGTTAGCATCTTTATCTGAGATGATCAGCTGGCAGAAAGCACAGCAGTGGTAAAATCCTGCACCACTCCCTGAGGTTCCTGTAGTCCAATCAAATGAAAATAAACAAATGGCACACTCTCATTCTCATGCAGTGCTGTTATCTCCCTCATAACAAAGACTTTTAACCTCACCATGCTGAAATGCCTCGGGCCTCACAACGCTTCCTCAGGCCTTGAGACTCTTCCTCCCATGGTGGTCTTTGACTATCAATTTGAAAGCCAAAAAAAGCCCCCAGAAGGCAGTTAAAGAGAACAGTGCATCCCAAAAGAGTTAGCTTTGGTGTGTTGGCTGAAATGAGACTAAATGAGAACCCTTCGGACGTCCCCTGCGTTTGTATTTCAGGCATCATCGCTAACAGCTTGGGAAACCTGATAGCCCGAGCGCCTCAGAGCTAACTCATTAGCAGGCTGTCAGTGGGGTGTGTTTTCACACCGGCACCAATCTGCCAGTCTTCCCTCTCGCTTACACTTATACACCCAACACTCACACACACACACACACACATACACACATACTTACCTACACAGGCACACACACACACAAACACACACACACACAGACAAAGTTATTACGCTCCTTCCCTTCCTCACACACAGATATACAAACATAGACAACAAATTGATGGTTAACTTTACTGATGATGTGTGCACACACACACGAACATACCATAGACAGACACAGAACACCAATTTGTCACTTACACACATACACACACGCACACACACACACACACACACACACACACACACATACGGACTGGGGTGCTAACTTTATTTAAAGACTTGAATGTAATATGAGGTGTGTAGATGAGAGTTGAGCGGCATTTCCTCTTGCAGACGTCACACAGCAGTGAACTGACACATCTATTCTTAAAGTCCTAAAGTGACGCTGCTCTGACAAGGCACTAACAGTGGGATCCCCAGAGGGAAAACAGCAGCGGTGAGGAGAGGAGGGGAGGAAAGAAGGGAAGAAGGTATAGAAAAAGAAGGAAAGGGAGGAGAAGTAGTGGAGAGAAGTGAAGAGCCAAAAGTGAAAAGAGAGGAAGTTAAAGATGGCTGACATTTAGCAGGCGCTTTTATCCAAAACCATCACGGACTGACTCGTACCGATGCCAGGAACCAAACCCGGACTGCCCTATTGCCAGTAGATGATGTCAGCACAACTCCAACATGGCCCTAAAGAGTGTGAAGGAGGGGGGTGAGAAGAACAAAAGGAAGATGAAAGCCGTGTACAGGGGACTGACAAGACCCCCTCATAACCATGACGTGACACCTGTCAGGAGCATCACCAAGCCTTAATGAATATAATATCAGTCTTGTGCGTACACCTTGACATGACAGTGCTACTCAGTAGAGGGAGGAGGGGGGGAGGAGGAGAGAAGAAGAGCGAAGAGGAGGATGAAGAGGAGGAGAGGAAGAGTAGTTGGGGGGGGGGGTAATGTGTTAGCATGGTCTTGCAGGAGAGAGTGAATTAGGTAGGTAGGTAGGTGGCATAGACACTCCTCAAGGACAGCTTTGTAATTAAGATGAGATGGCATGCCATTATGGGACAGTAAGAGATTGGATTGGATAATAGGATATAGGAGAGGGGGATAGAGCAGGGATAGAATGATAGAGAGGGGGATAGAGCAGGGACAGAGTGATAGAGAGGGGGATAGAGTGTGGATGAATGGAGGATTGGATGTTGGGACATGTATATGTTGTCGAAATACCACACCCCATCACCCACCCCCACCACCCATATCCTGTGTCCTTAAAGACCTAGCTGGCATGAATCGACTTTGTGATTGGCTTATTAATGTCAGTCAAGGCTGGGAGGAGCCAGGGATTAGTGTTAGGGAGGGCATTTGGATTGAGCCAGACTGAGAGAGAGGGGTGCAATGAGTGACTGAGGGTTGTTTAGTTCCTAGAGGTTTCTGTCTTTCTGGGACGATGGAGAAGAATGCATGAAATGTCCATGTGCAGTTCCTGCATGTGGGAAGGGCTATATGCATTAATCTAGGTGTGGGATAGCATGTCAGAGATAGGATGAAGGAGTATAGTACAGGGTGAAATAGAATGGAGAAGTACTATAGCACAAAGTGAGATATGATG
>JAIFZK010000136.1:3737500-3742500 GCA_027481765.1 Tenualosa thibaudeaui | reverse complement strand
TTAGGCGGGAAGGAGAGAGGGAGATGGGGTGGGGTGGGTGGGGGTGTAGACAGGCCCTGGTGGGTTTGGGAGTTTGTGTGTGTGTGTGTGTGTGTGTGTGTGTGTGTGTGTGTGTGTGTGTTAAGTCCTTAGTGTAAGCTGGTACTACAGAACACCCCACCACCACCACCACCACCACCCTTCCTCTGGCTCTCCCCATAAGGCCAAAGGGTTAATGGCTTTCCTCACTCTCTGTCTTCTTCCTCCTTCTCCTCTCTTTCTCCCTCTTTCTCTCTCTCTCTCTCTCACTTCTGTCTGTCTCTCTCTCCTCTATGTCTTTTTCTCTGTTTCCATCTCTCTCTTTACTCTTCCACTTTTGTCTTGTGTTCTCTCCATCTCTCTTCTCTGTATTATGGCTCTGTGCTCCTCTATAATTTGATGATGATGGAACATTCAGTCACCCCCCCAACCACACACACACACACACACACACACACACACACACACACACACACACACACACACACACACACCTTACCAGTAGACACAGGAACAAACCCAATTATTAGGAGGGAGAAGTGTGCTCTCTTACTGTCACTCACAGTCTTGGTCATTTCCTCTTTTTTTGGTTTATTTGTCTGTTGGTTTGTTTCTGCCTTCACATGTTCTGTCAGCTGCAGAACCCACTCATTAGCCTCTCTTTTCTCTCTCTCTCACTCTTTCTCTCTCTCTCTCTCTCTCTTTCCACTCCCTCGTTCTCTCTTTGCTGTTCTCTCCTCCTCCTCTCTCGCTCCTCTTACTTCTCTTTCTTCTCCTCATTCTTCCCTTCTGCCTTATCACTCCTCCCTCCCTTCCCTCTGTCCCTCTCTTTTCCATTCTACCATTCCAACCCTTACCCCTCTCTCTCTCCCTCTCTCTTACCTGAAGCCTCTACTCCATATTCATAAAGGGCCAAAAAAGAGAAGCTCTACAGCTCTTCCCTGTAAACAGAAGTATGTTGGGAGTGTAGCAGACAAGTGGGAGAGAAGGATGAGGAGAGAGAGAGAGAAAGAAGAAAGAAAGAGAAAGAAGAAAGAGAGAGGGAGGAATTCTTCCAACTCCTCCCTCTCTCTTCATGAAAAGAGGCAAATGGTCCGTGTTAGAGCCATGTTGAAGAGGGGTTGAGGAGACACAGTAATGAAATCTAAGCATGTTGTTTCAAAAATTCACATCCTCTCCATGTATACACACACACACACACACACACACACTATTGAATTCGATTCAATTCACACAATGCGTGTGTGTGTTTGTTTGTAAGAGGATGCATTTACTGTAAGTGGACATGGAGAAAAACAAAATCAATAAATGAATGAATGGATGGATGAGTCATAATGCCAAATAATAAGAATTAGGAGTTGAAAAGGGGGATAGAGAGGAAGAAGAAAGGAGAGGAAAACTTGAAACTTGAATGAACAGGAAAACAATAATTAGTAATAGCCCACAATCACTAAAATAGGATGTGTGTGTGTGTGTGTGTGTGTGTGTGTGTGTGTGTGTGTGTGTGTGTGTGTGTGTGTGTGTGTGAGAGAGAGAAAGACAGAAAGAGAAAGTTAAGGATAATAGAGAGGGCCAATAGTGACAGAAATAGAGACACACAAGAGAAGGAAAGATGAAAGAGAGAGCTAGACAAAGAATGACAGAGAGAGTGAGTGATAGAGAGATGTGTGACAGAGTGAGAGTGTGAGTGAGTGTCATGCGTCAGAGGAAGAGATCCGCTGGGTGGCGATGGATGGGAAAGTGGAATAAATAAAGACTGATTAGAAATCAACAGAGAATGAAAAGAAATGGGAGGAAAGAATGGAGGGTTGTAAATAAGAGGAAGGAATAAAGAGAGGGATAGATGAAGGAAATGTGTGTGTGTGTGTGTGTGTGTGTGTGTGTGTGAAAGAGAGAGAGAGAGAGATTGAGGGAGAATAGTCATGGGAGAAAGGGTTGCTCGACAGATCTCAACTTCTTTTTCCTGTGGCTTTGGCTGGTTGCCAGGCAACAGCAGAGCGACGTGCCGGGTTGGGATCTCGGGATAAGGAGCCCCGGTGGCCGCATCCGATTGGAATTCAATGCGGGATGGCTCACCCCTCTACACACACACACACACTTCTGCCACCCGCATGCACATTAATAGAGGGCTGGTAGAGGTCACAGTGGTGATGGGGACAAAGAGGTGTTGGTGGTGTGTGTGTGTGTGAGAGTGTGTGTGTGTGTGGGGGGGGGGGGGTAGCTGAACTGTCTGCCACACCTGAGCCAGCTCCAGAATGCAAACAACAACACAGCCAATGACTGAGCAGCACTGTGTAGCCCCACCCAAACTGGGGTGTGCATGCTGTGTGTGTGTGTGTGTGTGTCCATCTATACCTGTGTGCATGTTTGATTATGTGTTTTTGTTTGCATGTTTGTTTGACAAAGCATCATTTGTGCGCTGACATGATTGTGTGTGTGTGTGTGTGTGTGTGTGTGTGTGTGTGTGTGTGTTTGTCGGTCTGTCTCTTCTCCCTCCCTTACCACCAGATCTTCAGTTGTTCTTTCTCACTGATTTAAAAAAAAAAACATGAACAGCTTCTGCACTTTCTCCCAGTCTCTCTATCTCTCTCTCTCTCTCTCTATCTACCTTCATCTCTCTGTGCTTCTTCCCCTCTTACTCTTTCTCCCCCACCCTCATCCCTCTCTCTCTCTCCCTCCCTCTCTCCTCCCTCTCTTTCACTCCATCCCTTGGGAGTGTGTGGGTCCTCTCTCTGCAGTGCTGCTTTTAAGCAATATATGTGTGTGTGTGTGTGTGTGTGTGTGTGTGTGTGTGTGTGTTTTCTGTTTCACCAGCCCCTTGCACTTAAAATCAGAGACAAAAAAAGAGACAGCGCTGTTCCTACTGTCCTCCACCTCTTTCCCCCTTATTCACTCGCTGCCCTCCCCACTCTATTCTTCTTTCAAGTCTCCTTTTCGCCAGCCTTTATTCCTCCATCTTTTTCTCTATCCCTTGATCTATCCTTCTTTTAATGACTTGCTTATTCAGTCTTTATCATTGGGAATTCTAATTCTGTCCTGGTAACCACGACCAACATGGATTACAGCACCCTAAAGAACACACACACACACACACACACACACACACACACGCACATGCACATGCAGAAAATACACATGCATAAACACACTCTCTCTCTTTTCCTTTCTTCTCTCCCACACACACTCTCTCTCTCTCTCACACACGCACGCACACACGCACGCACACACACACACACACACACACACACACACACACACACACACACACACACACACACACAAACACACACACACACACACAGCAGAGACCAGCTTAGTCTTTTATGTGTCAGGGGCAGGGATGAGATCCAATGAGTGGAAGGGAGGGATGAGGGAGGAGGGGAAAGGAAGAACAGCACACTCTCTGTCTCTGAGAGATGTGTGGACTGGTAGCGAGGGATAGTGAGAGTTTGGGAGAAGGAGAGCAGAGGAAGGAGGCAGAGAGGGAGGGAAGAGCGCTTCTCTTTCTTTGAGAGAGGAGGCATTGGATGGTGAGAGTCTTATAGACAGAGAGAGGGAAAGACTATCTCTCTATCTCTCTATCTCTCTCTCTCTTTGAAGGAGGAGTGGATGGATGGCATGAGATGCTGAGAATCTGTGACAGAGAGGGAGGAGAAAAAGGAGAGGAAGATCACTTCTCTCTTTCTTGTAGGCTAGAAGTGAGGGACACTGAGTGGGAGTTAGAAGTAGGGAGAAGAAAACTCTCTCTTTCTATGAGTTTCTAGTGTGGTAGAGAAGAAAAATGAGTTGATGGTAGAGGTAGAGAGAGGAGGAGTATTCTCTCTGTATTTGAGAGAAGTGTAGACAGGTAGTGTGGGATAGTGAGACGGAAGTGAAGGTAGAGAAGGTAAAGGTTTGGGCTCGCTGGGGAGTGGCACTTGTCCTCCTCTCAGCCTCTTGATCTGGCCTCCTACCGGAGAGCGCATAGTGTTCCTGTGTGTGTGTGCGTGTGTGTGTGTGTTTGTGTGTGTGTGTGTGTTTGTGTGTATGTGCCTCTCTGTCTTTGAGAATGTCTGTGTCTGTGTTTGTGTGTGCGCGCCTCTCCATCTGTCTTTGACAATGTGCATGTGTCTGTGTGTGTGTGTGTGTGTGTTTGTGTGTGTGTGTGTGTGTGTGTGTATGTGTGTGTGCGTGAGTGTGATAGTGTCCCCTTAGTTGCTGGAGTGGGAGTAACAAGGCGCAGGTGCTGTTTCTCTCTGAAATAAATTTGTCATCATAGAACTGAGACATTTTTATTTGGTTTGCAGGTCGTGTGTGTGAGTGTGTACGTGTGTGCACGTGTGTGTTTGAAAGAATGAGAGAAAGATAGAGGGAGCAGCCAACTAAAATCGATACTTTTATGAATGCCTACTTGGAAATTCAGCACCAGTAGTAATTTGACAGTTGTGAAACTGGGTGTGCCTGTGCACCTGTGTGTCAGAGCATGTTATGACACCCAGAATAACTCTGCCTTGTTCACTGACATTACATTCTCCATCCGGCCTTGGGGCCTCGGCCTCAAAGAGCTCCTTCCTACCCTCCCAGTTCCTGCTTTATTTGGCCCTTAGGGGCATGTCCAGTCTCATAGACAGGATGGGCAAATTAAAGGGGAATTTAGGCACTTATCAGTAAGTTAAAGCTAATGGATAGCCACAAGGAAAATGATAGGGAAACTGGTCATGCCTTCTGTTGCTATATCAAAGCAGGTTGCTCTTGTTGGTTGAATGCAGCGAAGCAGAGCTTGCTGGGAAAAGTGTCTCTGAAATAGACAAGGTTGACATGGCAGATCAGTATTGTGGCCTGTTGGTTGGCCTATTTTACTCATCTAATTAGTAATGGCAGGCATCCTTTAGAGTAGGCTATGCTAGAAATGGCATGGTAACCTTTTAAGATAAGGTCCCTCATAAATGTCATAAATTAACCACAATATCAAACATTAATCAATCACCCTCTAATATTTGTTA
>JAIFZK010000136.1:3667500-3727500 GCA_027481765.1 Tenualosa thibaudeaui | reverse complement strand
GTTCCCCCCCTTCTCTGTCGTCCAATTCACTTCAATTTAATAGCTGATTTACTGCCTAGCCCACAGAACATTTGCCAAAGCTCTGACATTATTGCACATAATACAGTCTCAATGAACATCCCTTTTCTTCTCTCTTTCTCTCTAGTTCTCTATCTCTCTCTATCTGCTGTCACTTTCTCTTCCCCTCTCTCTATCCCCTTTTTTCTCTCTTTCACTCCCTTCTTATTTCTCCCTTCATCTGTTTTCTCTGTCCTTCTTCTCTCTTTCTCTCTCTCCCTTCTGTTCCTCCTGCCCTCCTCTATCTCTTCTTTTCACCGCTCTTTCCTACTGGAGTTAAGTGAGTGTATAGACTACTGTGTACACACACACACACACACACACACACACTCACACACACACACACACAAACAAAAACACTGTCTACTGCTCCTCCACTGCCTCTTTCCCACAGTGTGTGGTGGTGAAGTCAAGTGAGTCTGTAGAGTGCAGCATTGAGCACAGAGTGTGTGGAGCACTGATGAAGTGGCTTGTGGCCCTCTTGGCTCAGTGGTCTAATGGGTTGGTCTGGTAATCGAAAGGTCGCCGGTTCAAATCCCACTGCGGTCACTTGAGGTAGTGCGTTGTGTCCTTGGCCAGGGCAGTCTATTGGCATCATCTCAGTCTCAGTGTGACTGGACTCTGGCTTTGCCTGGGATTGGTCTGCAATGGATTTGTGTTTTATCTCAGGGAGAGTGAAGCTCTCATCCTATTAAACACCATGAAGCATCAGTACTACTAGTTAATTTCTTACTCTTGTTTGGGTTTTCATATCTATGAGTTATTGATAAGTGTTGATCATGTGCTTTTTACATTTTACATTCACTGTTTTCCTTTTTAAAGTAGGAGAATAAACTGTAAGTCAAACTAACACCACATTTCATGTGTTCTTCACTCTGATGTAGTTAGGTTTATAAAACTTGTTTTTTTGATTCCATGTTTGTTGGATATTCTTTTGAAGGCATATCTGTACTGATCCTGGATACAACATCTGACACAACTCTTACAAACAAATTGCGCATTGCCTTAGTTGATAACCGTGGGTAATACCCCTACGTTATATCACCTCTAAGGGATTTAATATCTTGCCTGTGTTTGTTTGAAAGGATAGTAAACTTTAACACATTTGATCTCTCTCTCTTTGTGTCTCGGTAGGCTTTTTGAGCACAGGGGACCAGTCGGCGAAAGGTAACTACGGGCTCCTGGACCAGATCCAGGCACTTCGCTGGCTCAACGAGAACATCGCTCACTTCGGGGGCGACCCCGAGCGCATCACCATCTTCGGCTCGGGGGCCGGTGCTTCCTGCATCAACTTGCTGATCTTGTCGCACCACTCCGAAGGTAACGCAGGCACTGGTGAGGACAACTATTCATCTACCATTCTACTCTCTGTGCGTCTGCGTCTCTGTGTGGGTCTGTCTGTGTTTTGTGTGTGTCCGTGGGTGTGTATTTGTGTGTGTGTGTGTGTGTGTATTTGTAAGAGTTCCTGTAGTTCCTGTCTTTTCTCTGTGTGTGTATATGTGTGTGAGTACATATCTTTTCTGTGTGTGTGCGCGCGCGTGTGTGTGTGTTTTGATGAATACCCAAAAGGCAGTACATGCATGAGCTTGAGTGTGTGTGTATATGCATGTGTATGCGTGTGTGTGTGTGTGCGTGTGTGTGTGTGCATGTGTGTGTGTGTGTGTGTGTGTGTGCGTGCGTGTGCGTGTATGTGAATGTGTATTTAATGACTCTGTGACAGTGCCCTTTAGGCCAATATATTTGAATGAATGCCACTTGGAAATTAAAACTCAGATCGATGATCGCAGTGCTCCACTGGCGTGTTAAGTGACGCTTTAAATGCCTCTCCCTCCAAGCCACAAGAGGGCCCCGATAAAACAATTACAAATATAGATTGTAGATGTTATTGTATTTCACCCTACCTCACACAAAGATTTTTCATCAAACAGCTAGATTCTGGAAGATGCTTGCCTGAAGGCAGGTTATTGAATTAGAGTTAGCAGAAGCTCGATTTTGTGTATGTGTTGCTTCCTACAGTGGAATCAGGACACAAAATGTCTGAGCTCCTAGTCTCTGAAATCAATTATGTATATTTATCTTTTAGTGTGAGTGAAACTTTTTTTACTGTTAGGCACTAGAATTGTCCACTTGGACAGACTTGTGTGTGTGTGTGTGTGTGTGTGTGTGTGTGTGTGTGTGTGTGGTGGAGTGAGCTGGAGGCTTGAAAGTTATTAGTTGTGTGCATGAATCTGTGTGTCAGACCCATCAGTCATTGCAGTCATCAAGTCTGAAGGTTGGTGTGTGCATGCATGCGTGTGTGTTTGTGTGTGCATGCGCGTGCGTGCAAGTGTGTGTGTCCATGCGTGCATGCTTCCATTCGTGTTCTGTGAGTTGGGGTTGTACCATTTGAGTTGAATATGGGTAGTTGAAGGTTGGGGGCCGGGGGTCAGCCAGTCCTCAGACTCTTGCACCTATTGGGGGAATGAAAATGAGTTCATAATATTCAGCCAGTAGGGGAGTCACCCCCCCCACCCCCCCACCCCATCGCTCCTGCAGAGAGAGGATGGTTGCTTGGTTACCTCCACTGTCTCTCAGTGCTAAAATGTGTCATCATGTTTGACGGTCCTTCATGTCTGCCTGGATTCTGTAGTCGCATGTCAATGTGGACATTGACAATGTTTGTGTTTTTAGTTTGTGTAAATAGTGTGTGTGTGTGTGTGTCCTAGTGTGTTTTTGTGTTATGTTGTTTGCATGAGTATGCTCCTCTGAGCTCAGTGATCCGTATGGGCATCTGTGTATCTGGCACAGACGTAGGAGTAAGTGTGTGTGTGTGTGTGTGTGTGTGTGTGTGTGTGGTAACAAGAAGGTTTGAAAGTGTCTTTTTCAGTTTATGTGTGCCAGTATATGTCTGTGCGTATTTGTTTGCATTTGGGTATTCACAAGTGGTGTGTGTATGTGTGTGTGTGTGTGTGTGTGCCTGTGCCTGGCTTATATGTGTGTTTTTGTGTGTGTGAGAGATGATTCTAGCTGATGGGCGTGTAATGGTCCGCCGGTGTGTGCACCTGCCACCCAGCTGTGCAGCAGAGCACATCTCTCTTCCTCTCCCACACTAATACTCCATCTCCCACTCGTCTGTCACACTCCATCCCTCCATCTTCATGCCTCTTCCACTCCCCTCTTTACCCCACCTCCACCCCACCCTTACCCATCCCTCCGGTGTCGTCCCCGACAATCACCATCCATGGCTGTCATCTCCATGGTCACCGTTGTCTGTGTGGGTCTAGCATCTACCTGTCTGACCTGAGTTGTCACCCGTCTCCCCACAGGCAGGGGCAAGGTAAGAGCACATGTCCGCTTGCCACTCATCCTCTTTGCCCCCTGAGACATGCCAAACAGCCTGTCTGTCTGTCTGTCTGTTCATCACCAATGCTGTCTCTCTGTCCGACCATCTCTGCCTCCTGAGACATGCCGACCAGCCTGTCTGTTTGTCTGTCTTTTTGTCTCCAACTCTGTCTCTATGTCTGACTGTCTCTGCCCCCTGGGACATGTCAACCTGTCTGTCTGTCACTAACTTTCTCTGTTTGTTTGTGTCTGCCTGTAAGTGACTGTCTGTCTGTCTCTAATTCTGTGTGTCTGTCTGTTTTTCTGTCTGTCTGTCTCTGTTGGTGTGTGGTAGTGCTTATTAGTGCGTGTCTGTCTGTCTGTCTGTCTGGTTATGTGTCTTTTGTTCATCTCAGTCAGGTTAGTGTGCAGCCAGGCCAAGTCAGCTCTCAGCAGAGTGGAAGTAGACATTGAATGTGACATGGGGACTGGATGGAGGGAGGAAGAGCCAGAGGGGTGGCTGGGGGGTTGGGGGGTCGACTGTGTGTGTGTGTGTGTGAATGTGTGTGAGTGTGTGTATGAATGTGTGTGTGTGTGTGTGTATGAATGTGTGTGTGGTCTGGCTGGATAAGACAGATGTTGATGTGATGGTGTGTGTGTGTGTGTGTGTGTGTGAGTGTGTATGTGTGTGTGCGTTTGTGTGTGTGGTCTGGCTGGATAAGACAGATGTTGATGTGATGGTGTGTGTGTGTGTGTGTGTGTGTGTGTGTAGTGAAAGAGCAGGGGAGTGCATGTTGTAATGAACTCAGTCCAATCCAGGCTGAGGGGCAGCTAAAGCAGGGAGGTAAACACACTTCAAAAGCACAGATGAAATATTCATACTGAGCATCTGCATGTTCACTTTTCTCCTCTTTTCCTTCTCCCCATCAGCTCTCACTTCTCATCTCTCTCTCTCTCTTCCCCTCTCTTTCTCTCTCTCCTTCTCACACTCCCTTCTATCCCCCTCCGCATCTCCCTCTTTCGTTCCCCCTTCATCACGCTATCTCTGGCTCAGCCTCTAGTTTGCCCTCTTCTCTATCTCTCTTCCTCTCCTACTTCTCTCTCTCTCTCTCTCTCTCTCGCGCTGATTGCGAAGACTATGTCATTCTGCATTTCACCATCCTTTATCTTTCCCCTGTCCTCATCTCTCTATCCCCCTTTCCATTTCGTCTTATGTCTTCTCTCCACCACCCTCCCTTCATCTCTCTCTCTCTCTCTCTCTCTCTCTCTGTGTCTGTGTGTGTGTGTTGTCTGTGATTGCTAAGACTATGCTTGTGGGAAGTGTGCTGTAGAGAGGTTTAGTCCTGCCTGCTGCCTGCTGCCTGAGCTGAGCCGAGCTGTGATGTGCAGGGTGCTGAGCCTCTGGATTGATCTCCCTGGGAAACAGGCCCTGCATCGCTCCTTAATAATTAAAGAAGGAAAGAGAGGGAGAGGGAGAGAGAGAGAGGGAGAGAGAGAAAAGAGGCCAGAACGTGACAGAGGGGAAAAGAAATGGAGGGAGAGGGTGAGGTGGAGAGGAGGAAAGGAGGGAGAGTGGGAAAGTGAAGATCACAGGAGTGAAATACACTGCAGAGAGAAGGAGAGAGAGAGAGAGAGGGAGAAGGAGAGAATAACTGAGGTAGATAAGAGAAGGGACTATGGGAGAGAGAGAGAGAAGGATGGAATAACAGAGATACGGAGAGAGAAGGGACTATTGGAGAGAGAGAGATGGAATAACAGAGAGATACAGAGAGAGAAGGGACTATGGGAGAGAGAGAGATGGAATAACAGAGAGATACAGAGAGAGAAGGGACTATGGGAGAGAGAGAGATGGAATAACAGAGAGATACAGAGAGAGTATGAGTGAGATGTGAAAGAGCGAGAGAAAGAGAGAGAGAAATGGGGCTGATTGCAGGCGTTACCTCCAGGTTTGACAGTAGTCTGTGGGTGTGTGTGTGTGTGTGTGTGTGTGTGAGAGAGAGAGAGAGAGAGAGAGAAAGAGAGAGAGAAATGGGGCTGATTGCAGGCGTTACCTCCAGGTTTGACAGTAGTTTGTGGGTGTGTGTGTGTGTGTGTGTGTGAGAGAGAGAGAGAGAGAGAGAGAGAGAGAGAGAGAGAATGTGATGAACACATCTAAAAAGAAGCTAGAGAATGTCTTCATTGAAAACCAGGCCAAGTAACAGAGGGAAATGCAGGATGCAGTGTTGTCCTTCCAGCCTCCAATATGGGTTTACCTGTCAGAATTTTATCTCTCCCCCTTCTCTGCTCTTCTCTTCTCTTCTCATCTCGTCTCTTCCCTTCCCTTCTCTTCTCTCCTTCAAGAGAATCCTCCAGCACTGTAGCCCTGAGTCTCCATGGACTCTTTTAAAACTGCATTAGTCAGCCTTGAACATTCCGACCCAGGTGGGATTTCAACTGAGTAAAATTCTCTTTTTCTTTCCTCTGTGTGTGTGTGTGTGTGTGTGTGTGTGTGCGTGCCTGCGTCCGTGCTTACGCACTTGCGTGTATGTGTGCCTACCTGCAAATTTGCATGTGGCTCTGTGTGTATGTTTGTGTGTGTGTGTGTGTGTGTGTGTGTGTGTGTGTGTGTGTGTGTGTGTGTGTGTGTGTGTGTGTGTGTGTGTGCGTGCACACTTTTTCTCTTCTTCCCCTCCCCCCATCACCCCAGGCCTGTTCCAGAGAGCCATCGCCCAGAGTGGTTCAGCCATCTCCAGCTGGTCCATCAACTACCAGCCGCTCAAGTACACCAAGATCCTGGCCCGCAAGGTGGGCTGCACCTACGGCGAGACCGCCGACCTGGTCGACTGCCTACGTCGGAAGAACTTCCGTGAGCTCGTCGACCAGGACATCCAGCCTGCCCGCTATCACATTGCCTTTGGGCCTGTCGTCGACGGCGACGTGGTGCCGGACGACCCGGAGATCCTCATGCAGCAGGTGGGTGGGTTTATATGCTGTATATACAGTGTCTATCGCTGGGTTCAGAGGTCAAAGGTGAAAGGTAAAGAAGTCAAAGCAGTGGGAGGAAGAGTTAGAGAGTTCAATTTGATTTCAATCAGTTCAGTCATATCCTATTTATATGGCTGCAGATATAATCAGTTTTGCCTTGAGGTGCTGTGTGAGAATTGAGGTTGTTAATCCCCTGTAGGCGAATTTAAGGTCACATTAACGAGCACAAAGTCCTCTTTTTTACAAACAGGAGGAAACTTGATGCAGCAGCAAAGCGAATAATGGCTGTGGCCTCTCTGTCTTAGGCTAGCCTCAGAGAAAAAGATGGAGTGAGAGAGGAAAGCTGAGGGATAAAGGGATATAGAGAGAAAAAGAAGGAGAAGTACAGAAGAGGAGAAAGGTGAGGAAAGTATAGAATCAATAGAATTAAACAACTGCTGGGTAGAAGAGGGAAGAGGAGGGAGAGATGCTTCCCATCCAACCACAGGTGTCTATTCAATATCTTTGATATTGCCTCGCACAAAGTACATGTTTCTCTGCAGGTATGGTCAGAGAAGGTTCAGCAAGATCAAGCAGGCTTTACATCCAAAAGCACTTATACCCCGCACTCAATACCATATGTAATCAGTCATACCATATACTTTATATCCTGCAAATGCATTGCACACTTCAATGAGGTCAAACTGGCTTTATGTTCGACAGCCAAGTGCACAATCAATACCACATTTTAGAAGTCTTATCGTGTATTCCCAAGCAAGATTTATGCATACTCTCCTCTAGGGCACTGATTGCTTCCAAAAGTCCATGTTATATACGGCTTGTGTACTAACCTTCAGAATAAAAATAAGAGAATAAGAATAAGAGCTCTAGTATGCAGGTAGTATGTGGCTTCAAACATAATTAATTTCAGTCAAGATCAGTACACGAGCACTATGTACTATAGACATGCATTGGCTGAATTCCAGTGTACTATAGACATGCATTGGCTGAATTCCAGTGAACCCTCCAAGACTTACCTGGCATAAACCTGCTTCATGATTGGCTCATTTTTGCCAGAGAAGTCTTTGAGGGCTCAGAGCTTGCCGTTAGGGAGGACACTGGGATTCAACCAGTGAGTACTTTAGGACTTAGGGTTAGCTCCATATTACATACAGCTTATGCACTAAGTGAACTACCTTTGAGTCCAGATGAGTATACTATGTAAGCTGGTAGTGTAGCATGTTGGAAAGGGCCACTGTCTTTCTCCAAACCCGCCTTGTGATCAGCCAGTGCTCTGACTCTCTCAGTATTGTGCTTGCATAGCCCCAGGTGTGTGTTGCATCTCCATGTGAGTACAGTACTGTGTGTCGACATCTGAGCCCACACACAGTGGCTAGCTGCCTTGGGAACAGTATCTGCTAAACATCTCCAATCGGATGTGACTGTAGTGGCTGTGTGGTAGTGATGCACAGATATTAGACATATTATGATACACTGGAAAAAAATGTAACATAATTATCCCTCACTCTGTTAGTACCAATATGATACAAATTATGTTTTAACCTTGTTTTGAGAAAAACCAAGCAACAAAAACAACTATAACTTTTGCTGTTGTTAATTCTGTTCTAATATCTAGGCCAGTTGTATTATGTCTACTACCGATGTAAATATCGTCAGGTACAGAGGCCCACCGTGTGTGTCCCATGTCCTAACAGACTTCCAAATACAACTGGATTCCAGAAATGGACCTCCCTGCTATGAGTGTACAATGTGTGGGGGATGCTGAGTCGACAGCTCTCTCGACTCGCTAACTGCTGTTTGCCATGCAAAGTTTGAGCAACTGATTAAATTCCAGGCAAATTCTGCACGCGCGCGCGCACACACACACACACACACACACATACTGAGAACACACACGCAAAAGTACCGGGTACACACTCACACATACACTCTGAGCCCCCAGTACCCTCATCAGATATTCCTGCCTCAGCAGATACACACACGCACACAAACACAAACATTTGCGTTTGGCAGTGCACCTGGCACATGCTGCTACCTCTGCTGTGACCGGAGGACACCAAGGGGTGTCTGTGTGTGTGTGTGTGTGTCTGTGTGTGTGTGTGTGTGTGTGTGTGTGTGTGTGTGCGTATCTGCTCACACACACCTTTGTGTGAGCATGTGCACATATGCATTTGTGTGTGTGTACATGCATGCAAGCATCTGTGTGTGTGTGTGTGTGTGTGTGTGTTCATAGCCAGCTTAGTGCAGTCCAGTTGATAATTACTCAGATGCAATGTTTGTGCTGACACAGCGCTCAGCTAGAGTCAGGAGCTCTGCTCAGCTGTGTATTTGAACACATCTCACACAAACACACAGACACACACACACACACACTGTGTGTTTGCATGCCTCCAGAGCTCAACAGCGAGGAGCGCAGCCAGAATGGAGTGCTTGGATATCAGGCTATGAAGAGGGAGATGAAGATCTGCACCTTATCTTTCATAACCACAGAAATCCAGAGAGTTTAAAGAAACACAACATAGGAAATCCCTTTACAGCCCTAAGGGGCCACCAGATTCATCTTAAACTGACAAAAAGGGTCATCATTCTACCCTTGACAACGTCACATAATAACCAGGGGTGTTTTTTACTTTCACTGACATTGTGAGAAACTGTGCCTTTAAAGTTTGTTTGAAGTCATCATGCTAAGGTGAAAGAATTATGTAGCTTGAATTATTTGTGTACCACAATGTGTACTTCTACATGCACTCTGTTGAACATAGCACTTAGTTCATTCCTTTACATGTGTTACTCTACATTAGAATTGCATTTTGAATCTGGACTACAAGTCCCATTATCCTTTGGGTCGGACAGACTGACAATTTAGCTATTGAGGATTCAAGTTGTCTGTCTGCTGCCTGACTTTCAAAGCAGTGCAAACAATGGATGATACTGATAGTGTATGCCTAGTCAAGGACACACAACTAGACAACTGGAAGCTAAGTGTGTGTTTGTGGTTGTATGCCTTCGACAGGTTTTGCTTTCCACAATACAGATGCAATGTTACTCCCCTGTGGTCAATATAGGAATTGCTAAGGAAATGTCAGGTGCAAGCAGTCTTTCAGACTTGGTAAACACTCTTCCTCATGTGTCCACTAGGGGGAGTTCCTGAATTATGACATCCTGATCGGCGTGAACCAGGGAGAGGGCCTGAAGTTTGTGGACGATGGAGGCTCTGAGAGCGAAGAGGGCATCTCGGCAGCGGCTTTCGACTACACCATCTCAAACTTTGTAGATAATCTCTATGGATACCCTGAGGGTGAGGAGACCCTGAGACACTCTCATATACATGCCACACACAAAAACACACAGACACACTCTCACACTTACTCAAGCCTTCTTACACACTAACAACAATACACAAACACAAACATACAAATACTCACTAACTCATACTGGCTTTGGCTTAGCTCACCTGAGACGCGTAGAACAACCCCTTATCATCACATTAATCTGTGTATGAGTGTGTCACAAACGCCTGATATACAAAGAGAGAACACAATTTCAGTCTGTTTACAACACACTGGCTTGTTCACCACGTCTTGTTTCATCTTTACAGCATGTTTGTAATGCCATCTGTCCACACATTTTAGAATCTAGAATGTTTTTTACACTATTTTAATTAAGCTGGCAGAATAAAACCATTTGGAAAACTGTCACCTACTTTTCAAGATCACTCAGGTCACTCCAATTGAAAGAGTAGAAAGAGCATTAATGAGTAACTCTGTGATTTGATTTGCAGTAAAGTTTTTTGTGTTATTTTGTTTTGGTTTTAAACTAATTTAGTCAATTTGTTTGTGTGTTTGCGTGTGTGTACATGTGTGTGCGTGTGTGTTTTTATGCTCAGAAAACTGGTGCTTGTACACAATCCAGGCTCTGTGAACAGGAACACAGTTACATGGAACAAGGCCCAAACAGTTCCAGCCAATCAAAGCACAGAAAGGGAAGCTCTGTAGCTGTATTGGCTGATCAGCATAAATGTTTTTGCCAAAAAATCACAGACTGCACCTTCACTGAGACTCTGAAGTGACTCAATGGCATACCCAGTAAATGGGTAATTCCAGTCCTCAAATTCACAGACAGGTCACATAAACAAGCAGGCAGCTCTCAGAGCCCTTGAGAACACTAAAGCTTTTAGTCTCTCTGGGGTCAAATGGAGAGTCTGGTTCTGGTTCAAAAACCTTCAAATCCAATCGGTTCACTCAAAGAGAATGAGGGAAAGCAGGCCTATGACGTTGTTGTCACACACACACACACACACATACACACACACACACATCACACAGACTATGAACAGGAATCAGTGTAAAGTGCATTATGCATGGCACTGTGCAGGAGGAGTCAAAACACTCTTATGCTCTGTGAATATTTCATATTCCTTCTGCTCAGAGTTAGACAACAAACATCCCCTCCTAATCCTGTGCTAGTTAAACCTTAAAAACACTGGAGATGTAGCCGTCAGTCGCAATAGCATTGCACTGTGGTGCCCTGTGCCAATGACACTACTAACTAGCCACACCACTTACTGCCTTCCATTGTACTGGTGTGAATTTGTCCATCACCATAGAATGTCACAAACCTGTAATACTGATAGGAAGTGACAGTGTTTCCAACATGCTGAATAGTCTTGAACATGGCTTTTCATATTGCATTGCCTCACATTGTGCTTAAAGAACTGGGTTAGTGCTATCTAGTTGATATGTTAACATCAGGGGATATCTGTGCAGCACAGGACAGAGGTGTTTTCGGCATTTCTTTGACATTCTGTTGCTACTTCTAGGTCCATTTTGAGTGGTCTAAACACCACCCCCGCCACCACCAAAAAGCACACTTGCACCTCTAACGAGGCCCAGTGAGTCATAGCTATAGGCAGAAATGGCGTTGCCTAGCAAGTAGAGTTCTCACCTCCTCTCCTCTCACCTTTTTCCAACAAAGACCCCAGGAATAACAAGCCGAGCTCACACTGGGAGCATGCAGTGTGCATGTCAGGGCCCTGTGTCTTACGCTGTCAAAATACTATTTACTTGCATCAGCAAAGGTGACGCATCTTGTAGGAGCACACGACACCAGAGGGGAGCACGCAGCCAGTGTCTGAACGTCTGACTGCAATTTCAATACTTAAAAGAGCGCAGTATACAACTTGCATTAAGTAATTCTTACACACCATTGACTAAGACTAAGACAGCTCTTCCTGCTTTTTTTTTTTTTTTTGCTGAGGTGCCACTTTCCTCACTGGGGCACTAGGAGGCAGTGAAGTGCTCCTTTGTTTCACTTCCTGTCTCTTGTAGTGTCCTTCAGAAAAGAGCTGTATTTCCCTTACTTTAAGACCTCTGTTTCCACAACCTTCTCCAACTTTGCTCCTCTTACTTGCTTTATGTCATGCAGCACTACCCCTATCCTGACACTAGTGGGCAGTGTGGGCACCCATTTCTCGTCACCACCCACAAGGTAGTGAGGCTGACAGCATTAATGTTCTCCTCCTGAGAAGCAGATTTCACGAGTGGCACAGCTTGCTGTGGCAGTTTGTTATCACCTCAGTAGGGGTAGAATGTGTGCCTGTGGGGGCGGGACATGCATGTCGGTGCTCTTTTGTGGTTGGTCAGTTGTGCGATAGTGTGAAGGACTTCACTCATCAGCACACACTTCACACCGTGAGTTTCAGAGTGGGCCGGAGTGATCTGCCCGCTGTTCTGCAATCAGCTAAAAAGCACCACACAGTGCACTCCACAGTTATGCCAGCTGTGATCCTTACAAACACGCGCGCGTGTGTGCGCGCACACACATACATGTGCACACACACGCAAACATGTAGAAACAAAACCGAACACAAAAGACCCTATATCTCCTCATGCACACACATCACACACATCTCTCCTATTTCTAAGGATTGCTTCCCTGAATTAGCAAGAGTGAGAGAAAAATCCAAGCACAGATGAAAGATGAGATTATAATGGATGAAATGCCCTGTCAGTATATCATTCTACTTGTGTGCCTCATTGGTCATCTCTCAGACACTCTTTCTAAAATGAAATCTTTCCCTCCTTCTAAGGTAAAGACATCCTCAGGGAGACCATTAAGTTTATGTACACTGACTGGGCCGACCGCGACAATGGCGAGATGCGTCGCAAGACGCTGCTGGCGCTCTTCACCGACCACCAGTGGGTGGCGCCAGCGGTGGCCACGGCCAAGCTACACGCCGAGTACCAGTCGCCCGTCTACTTCTACACCTTCTACCACCACTGCCAGACGGAGACGCGGCCCGAGTGGGCGGACGCGGCGCACGGCGATGAGATTCCGTACGTGTTCGGCGTGCCCATGGTGGGAGCCACCGACCTGTTCCCCTGCAATTTCTCCAAGAACGACGTCATGCTCAGCGCCGTGGTCATGACCTACTGGACCAACTTCGCTAAAACCGGGTATGCTAACGAGATGCACATCCACACAAACATACCTCAACAGCACACACAGATACAAATATGACTGGGACTACTATGCCAAAATCGGGTACGCAAACGACACGCACACATACACACGCACACACAGAGGTATACATCCGATCTCCTGGAACAGCTTTGCCAAAACTGGGTACACGAACGAGATGCACACTTACACTAAACACACACATTCACACGTTTATTTAAGAAATTAATCCTTTAATCACTAACCTTTAAATGGCTTGTTTTTAGAAAGGCATTTTACCACCTGAACAGCAGCAGTCTTGCATGTGCAGGATTCATTCTTCAATGTAAGCGCTACTTTCTAGGTTATTTGAGAAACAGCTCAGGTTTCGTGCACTTCACATTTTTATTTCCCTTCGGAACATAAATAATACATTTTGGAAGGTAGTAGAACTTTTGTCAGAGCTCACGGGCTGAAATTAGTCTCGAGCCTCAAGTGAAACTCGAACAAGCAGAGAGGCTTGAAGAATGAAGTTACCTCACTTCATGGGAAAAAAAAACATTCGGAAAGTCAGTTTGTTGGCATAAAATCTACATACTTGCTAGGAATTTGTAAGAGAAAGAGTTGAAAGAGATTCAGTGAGCCTTACCGCAGGGAAGTGTGTGTGTTTTTTGCGTAACTCTAAAACATTCCTCAGACACATTATTTGGACTAGAGTGAACCTTTAAAACAGAAGGATAGAAAGAAAGAAAGAAAGAAAGGAAAGGAAAGACAAGCAGTCAGACTTCCCAGTAAGCACCTGCAGTGATGAAATATTCACTGAAATCTTCCCCAGTTCTGCTCTGCTCCTCTCTTCTTCTCTCCATGGTCTTGGTGCCTTTGATGAAGTATGTGAGATGAGAAAGAGTAGACCACCCACATGTTGGACGGGATAGGAGTGGTTGTCCAATGCCCGCTGGCACACAGGCAGGCACACACACACACGCACATGCACATGCACACACACACACTCTCACACACAGACACTTACAGCCAGTCCACTCAGTGAGTGAGCAAATATTAGCTTTGAAAAAAGGGTTTTATACTCATAGATCTACTGTATGTAAATGTTTGTCTATACACTGGAATGCAGTATACTTAGTATGCATTTATGTATACTATAGCATAACAAACATATGTGTACTGTATACTTGAAAAGGGGGAAAGAGGGAGGGAAGAATATCAAGCATGGCAATTAAGTTCTGTAACATGGAATACAGGTGGCATAGAGTTCATCAAAATTTGTTTCAAACTTTGAGAGTTTCCAGAAAATGTCTCCTGAGGTGGATTATATTTACAAGTCCATGCATCAGCACTTTCGTGTTGTGCCCCCTGAAGTCGTGTGTGTTGGAGAGATCTGAGTCGGCTCTTTCTCTCTCCACTCTCTTCAGAGATTTTGGCTACTTGGCACAATCACAAGATATTCAAGTCATATACTTAAATACACATACACAAGCGCGCACACACACACACACACTCATACAAACCTCAACACAAGACACAGCTACTTTTTAACGTGGTCGTATCACTATCCTATAGTGCAGAGGAAGTTTGAAAGACAGCTGCAGATTCTGGAGCCCCTAGGATTGAGCTCGATGTATCAGCCATGTCCAGACTCTACATTTTGATGTTATAGTCTGGCTTGACAGGCTAATGCAAATAATGAATCTTGGAAGTCTTAATTTTCTTTGTCTAATTTCCACCCATTTTTCACTCTCTGCACTTTTTCATTTCAGAGATCCTAACTTGCCTGTGCCCCAGGACACCAAGTTCATCCACACCAAGCCCAACCGTTTTGAGGAGGTCATCTGGACCAAGTTCAACTCCAAGGACAAGCAGTACCTGCACATCGGCCTCAAGCCGCGTATCCGCGACAACTACCGCGCCAACAAGGTGGCATTCTGGCTGGAGTTGGTTCCGCACCTTCACAATCTCCATGAGGAGCTCCTGAGCTCCACGACGACCCGCGTGCCCCCGGGGACCGCCCGAACCCCGCACTGGAAGCCCAGCGGTCCCCGTACCACACGCCACCCTTACCCGACCTTCCCGCCCGACACAGATCCCGACGGGTCGGAGCGCCCGCGCATCTCGCCCTTCCCCGACGACACGCGCGACTATTCGACGGAACTGAGCGTGACGGTCGCCGTGGGCGCCTCGCTCCTCTTCCTCAACATCCTGGCCTTCGCCGCGCTTTACTACAAGCGCGACAAGCGTCACGAGATGCGACGGCATCGGCTCTCGCCGCAGCGGGGCATGGGCATGGGCATGGGTCTGGGCATGGGCATGGGCGTGGGCGGCATCGGCGGGATCAGCGGCATCGTGGGCAGCGGCGCCAATGACTTAGCGCACAGCCAGGAGGAGGAGATCATGTCCATGCAGATGAAGCAGTCGGAGCACGACGTGCACCACGACCTGGAGCCACTTCGCCCGCACGACATCCTGCGCCCGGCCTGCCCGCCCGACTATACGCTGGCGCTACGCCGCGCTCCGGACGACGTGCCGCTTATGACGCCCAACACCATCACCATGATCCCCAGCTCCATCACCGGCATGCAGCCCCTCCATGCCTTCAACACTTTTCCCGCCACCACCACCGGCCACAACAACACCCTGCCCCATCCGCACTCCACCACCAGGGTATAGTAACCCCACCATCCACACACACCCCTACCTACCACCAGTAAGCCCTCGACTGGCCCCCCCAACCCAGCTTTCCAGAGGCCTCACCCTGCACTACCTCCCCCTGCTGCCCCCTGCTGCGCCCCCTTCAGGATGGGAGGGGAAGGAGACCCTCCTTTGCCTCTCCTCTCAGCAGCCTCACATCTCTCTTATCTTCTCTTATCTCTTATCTTGTTCCCCAGACCTCCTGCCAGCATCTGTTTTTACAAATGCCCCCTCGTCAGCAACTCTGCTGCTCTTCCAGCCTCTTGCTGGACCCTTGTGCCAACACACCAAACACTAACCCCTAACCCACAACCCCCACCTCCATTAAAGAAAAAACACAAACAATCTACAGACTTTTCATTCATTACAGCTCCCCCTAATCCCTGCCCTGTGGACAAACTGTGCCACCTGCTGGCAATCTTCGGAACTCCACTCCACTTCACTCCACCCACGCATGAAAGGGGAGGAATTTTACTTTATTTTTTCTTTGTTTTGCAAATGCTGAAGAAGAACACACACAAACACACACCAAGACATGTGCGCGCGCACACACACACACACACACACACACACACATATTTGAACATGGTTTAAATGACTTTGCAGTGAGACGGAACATCAGAGCGTCCTCTCAGTGCATCTAGTGATGACCTCTCTCTGGGGGACCCGAGAGGCATCACATTCTCCCACACATCTTCAGAGACACACTGAAGAGCAAAGGCGGCTGAGAAAAAAAAAAGAGGAGATTTTTTTTCCCTCTATTTCTCTCTCTATCTCTCTATCTCTGAGGTGACAAGGACATACTCGGACATCTCTCCATTTGCCATAACCCTCCATCCTCTCCTCCTCTCGTTCTTTCATGCCAACCTTTCATGCCAACTCTACTTTTCTATATGTCTGTCCCTCTCCCTGGTTCAGTAGTATCACCCTCTTCAAAATCTCCCATAAATTTGAATCTTTGGAGTAGCTTATTTTTTATATGCATACAGTACGATATGAACATTTGCAACATTCATATGACTGGATTTAAAATTATATATGAATATATGTATATGTATAGATAGATATATATTAAAACAAAACAAAAAAAAACAACAATAGCTCGACATTACGGTGCAGCCAGCAAACTTGGTGCCAAGAAGTCTACCCCATGTGAATGCAGAGCAGAGAGAAGCTTAAGATCAAAAGTCGACGTGTTAGGAAAATGATATTTTCACCCATCAGTGCCAAAATCCTTTTATTTTATTATTATTGTTTTTTTTTTCTCACACATTTGTCTTTCTGCCTCTTGGTTGTTGAAAATGGATTCTCTCTCTCTCTCTATATATATATATATAGAGAGAGAGAGAGAGAGAGAGGGAAAAAATGATGATGTGTATAAAGATGGATGCATCACTAAAGGTTTGCTCAGTGGGATCTATGCTCAGTGGGATCTATGCATGATCTATTTTTAGAACTGGAAACAAAAGGATACAGAAGACAATGAAGAAGAAAAGAAATGTGACTAAGTGTGACTAAATGGGACTAATGTGTGCTAAGTCATGGCTCACGTTCACGTTCATGGCGCATGTTTTACAACTCTGCTCATCTTTTAGAAAAGAATCAGCTGTTTTAGTCTTAATCTTGTCATCCTACTGCACACACACACACACACACACACAGCCGTGGCCTACATCAGCATGCCTGCTAAGGACAGGTCATTAGTATTGCGGCGGCTGGCCACTGGTCATCAGCATGGCTCCTCTCTCCTTGGTCACGACATCCCCCAGGCATCTCTGCCTACTGACACACGCACACACACATACACACACACACTGACTCATGACTCGCTTCTCTCATTCCTTTCACTCTCTCTGTCAAAGCCCTGTCTTGCTGATAGAAACTATTGGTGCTATATTGTATTTCATATCATGTAAACTTGCCAGGATTTAAGCACTAAAGTATGTGTGTGTGTGTGTGTGTACGTGTTCATCTGTCTGTGTATGTGTGTGTAAGAAGGTGTGGCTCATTTACACGTTAAGGTTGTCCTTGATTGTCAAAATCTGGCCTTCATTGTAAAGTGTGCACACATGCATTTACCCTGATTTGTCCAAGTACCATATAAGCAGATCATTTCTAAACACACACATACACATATATACACACATATATACACACACACAGTTCTTCCATCTCCATCTCAGCTTTTTTGCATGCATATTCTGTTTGATGAACAAGTGTGTGTGTGTGTGTGTACTTATTACGTGTGAGGATGAGTGTGTGTGTTTGCACGCTATAGCTACTTATCAGCACTCCTTCACAGATCTGTCCATAATTAGAACACAGAGGTGTGGAATGAAGGAAAAGGGGTGAGAGGAAGACGTGAAAAAAGAGCTGCAAGAGAGAGCAAGGGAAAGACAGATAGATAGACAGAATGAAGGAAGAATACAGAGAGAGAGAGCATTCTAATGCAATTGCATTAAACTGCAGCAGGTCAATTCTGTCACCATTTATGGTATTCTGTTCTCAATTTTCATCTCTCTCTTTCTCTGTTCATCCATTCCTTTCTTCCATGTGTCACAACACCTACGTCGGATGTAAGCACATTGAAAAAGCACGCAGTCAAGTAGAATTGTGCATTCTATCGATATGATGTCAGCAATGGAATCGGGCGTTAACAGTTGGTACTCCGGCTGGCTGTAGGGGACATCTACCCTACGCTTGCTCACCGAATGGGGCTATCTGGAATATGACCACAAGATGGCAGCAGCATGACATTTTGATCGAGCCAGTCTATTTTCTCTGAAGAAACTTTGTGCTCAAATGAGAGTTCACACAGTACTATTGTATTTCTAGGGGGACATCTGACCTCTCTAAGAGAAATGTTGACAAACTCAACTGTTCTGTCTTTGCTTTCTCTTTCTTGGTTTGTTCATACTTTTGATTTCATTTGATTTGTCTCTGGAGGTTTTGGGCATCAAGGACGTTTCACAATGTCGTTTGTATGCCTGAAGGAGAAGTTTGGGTTTCATTCGCTTCTGTGTTGGCCGATTTGTCCATGGTTTGGTGGTGTTGGCATCATTCTCTCTGTGATGGATGGAACAGACAAGTCGAGGGGACAATTTTTTTGGTGCTTTATACACAATTCTGGCTGTGAAAAAGAAAGGGAACGGCTTTGAGTTTATTACGCAAAAATAAGAGCTCTGACTTCACTCGTTGGACAAAAGAAAGTGAAGTCAAGGGCACAAACACATGAGAAAGAATAAAGGAGGTACGTAATACATAAAAAAACGATACCATCGGAATGGGATGTCGGAACTGGATGCCATGAAGTCTATGCCTGGTTCAAATGAATTTCATCAAACTAAACTACAAAATCATTAAAGCGCGTGATAACCGGGAACAAACTAATATGGACACATCCAGCGGTACATCTGCAACTACAGGAAAAAAAATGCCTCTTTGGTTTAATTTGATTTTTTTTTTTTTTTTTTTTTTTTGGTTCTTTTACTTGTCTGTTTTGTACGCTTACACATGCTAAAGAGGGGCCACTGTGGACTGAACACACGGTAGAGACTTATGCCCTCTGCTACATTGAAGAGCTTCTCTGAAGAACACATTATTATGAGAAAAACGGAAAGAGACATGTACCGAGGAGAAAAAAAAAAACAACTGTACATTTTTAAGTGTAAGAACAAGCTGACAAAAAATATTTGTAAATATTCAGTTTCTTGTTTGTTTATTTTTTTGAGTGAATGAAATACTTACTTTGTGAACAAGACAACAGGTGCAAACTCCACAATGGCTGCCCAAGGCCTCTCTGCCTCTTGAATATGATGATGTCCTGTTCATTTTAGCCATTGAGTCACTTTTAAGTGGTAAGGGGATGTTTTCTGACATTCATAACTTGCGCATAAATCTAGTAATATGTAGCATCTTGACAAATAAACAGCCATATCAGGGGTCATAGTTTTACAAGAGACACTTAAAGCTTAGCAGTTCTACACTTACCGTAGCATTGCCCAGAGAGAGAGAGCGTTCAAGGCCAGGTTAGGTATTGAGGAGATTACTAGTATTCTAATTAGGAGGAAGTGTTTCAATGAGAGAGGGAGAGAGAGTGTCAAGGTGATGATTGGATTTTTGGGTAAAGAATACTTTGGAGACAAATCTCTGAGAAAATACAGTATATAGACATGCATTATAACTGACTGATGGTTGACGGACCTCTGTTAGCCTGTTCAGTGTTTCCTGTCTCTCAGATACCCTAATAACACGACCATACACAGGTCGCTATTTTGTCGCTAAGTGTCTTGTTTTTAATTGTTCTTGCTTTGATTGAACGCTAAGAACAGAGGGAGGGGCAGTTCGGGTCAGTAGCTTATATATATGTATACAAGCCTGTGGGTTTGAACAGGCAGAAGCACATGGCATTAACTCCCCCCACTGAGCACATCACTTAACACCAAGGGCCCTAACAAGTGTTAGGGCCCTGACAACAAACAGCCGAACATCCAAACAAACAAACAAACTAACATCGGGGCCCTCAAGAGGAGTGAGAACTTGCACCTGTTGTCTGGACTTCCTTTCTTTGTTGAAATCAGAAAAACCCAAGACTTGAGACGAGGAAACCATGTTAATACTGGATTTTAAGAAAAAGATAATTATTACAAAAAAAGAAAAGAAAAAATGATATAAATAAGGTGATGATATTTCTGTTTAATTTAGAAGTTATTACACACTTGTATGCTGTGATTCTGACCTGGAAACATTAAAGACATTCATAGCCAGAGAGAAACCGTGACGACCTGTGTTTTTGTCCTTCATTTGTCTATAGTTATAACTTATATCTGCTGCATTAGCCTAAATGCAATATACTGGATATGACATAACTGCAGGACAAATAAAGCATTGTACTTTAAAGTAGAAATGCATTTTAAACACACAACAATTAAATATACACACACACATTTATATATTTATATATGCCGTATATATATATATATATATATATATATATATATATATATATATATATATATACAGTAAGTAACAGCAGTGCTGCACTGCACTAATTAAAGGCTCTGTGCAGTATTGAGCTGTAAACATTTGTTTTCAATTACTATTGTATTCATATTTTATTTCAAAACAACAACAAGAAAAAATGTAGCAACACTCTGTACAATTTGTATGCAGTATGCAAGATGGCAGATACCATTTTGGAAAGGAACACAAAGGCCTCCTCCAGTCCACCACCTTGAGGTGAATTGCTGCCCAAACCAGCCTTGTCTGGTAGAGCACACACCACAGAATGGTCCATCTATTTCACTGGGGAGCCATCACAGTATAGTTTTCTCCTCCCATATCACTCATGGTAAGGGAAGGCATTATTGCTCTTTAGAGAGAAATTATTTTGAATGCAAATTATACTTTTCAGCCTCCAGTGATAGTTATGTTATGTTTAAGAACAATAAAGAATATATAACAATATATAAACAATATGAACAAAACTTAACCAATATCAAGGCCACACAAACAAGCAAAAAGAAAATAGTCAATTTTTGAAATGCAAACCATGAATTTGAAATCAGACTATCTGACAGTAAATGGTTGAACTTGGTTGAAGGGGAATCTCATACTGTTTGAAACATGGCCACAAACACAGCCACAGACACTCATACTGTAATAATGGTCATAATAACAGAGAGAGTTCCTCATGAAAAAAATCCATATGCAACATACAGTAACTTTATGTGCCCAGACCTGACAAGCTGTAGGTCTATATTTGCTGACCTTTACAGAGGCCTTGTACAAGATTAAAACAGTTTGCAATGCGGAAATCTGTATTCAGCCTGTATTATACAATCTGTATTCAACTGTGTTGACCTGTGCATGACTAGTCCACAGTGAGAGAGTGATGACAGAATTAATAAAAAATCAGCAGAATCACCAATGGCATTCTGACAATAGCAATAAGGAATAAAATGTGGAATTATGTGTAAAAATGTGTAATTGGAAAATTATCAGTTGGATCAAAAGCTACAGCAGAAGTGTGTTGAGTTCAGATGCTGCATTTAGAAAAAGTGTGTTCTCAGCTAACCTGTCCTCAGCTAACTCCACATTGTCATCAAGGTCTTCATCGCTACCAGGTTGTCCCCCCTCTCTGCTTTGACATCCAAAGGTCTGCTCTCCTCTTCTGCTCCTCAACTTGACCCAGATCACTGAAGTGACCAGCCCCAGCAACCCACAGCCATCAGCGTAACGTACACTGTAGAAAAAAGAGTGCACCGCAAACGGATCCCTGTGCACAAGGCGGATGGAGCTCTCGAAACAAACCCAGTAAGTGTCCTGAAACTCTCCAAAGACTTTACAGGTGTACAGTCCGCTGTCCTCTGCTGTGAGGTTGAACATGATCAGAGAGCTTTTGAGATGTTGTGACTTGGCTACTCTGCCCCAGAGATCTTTAAGCACTAGCTTTTCATTTGAAAATCTGTTTGAAATTATAACACGGGGTTTGAGAACTTTTTTTGACGGTACCACTTTAATCCATCCAAACGTGTTAAATTGAGTGGATTAAAAGGACACCTCAGATGGACATGATCACCTTTAGCAAAGCCCTTCTCCAATGTCGGGGATTTAGAGCACACATAGAGGTCATATTGTTTAAGGCGGTATTGCCCACTACATTGGTAAGACCCAGCGTGGTGTTGTGATGGAGAGGAGATGATGAGGGAGTAGTCTCCAATCAGGCTGCCATTCATCATGTACATCACTCTCTGTTTACTGATATTGTTATTGCTGAACCGGACAGGACCAGTCAGAGTGGACCAGGACATTTGGCCCGGCAGTGTTCCTTTGGAAGTACAAGGAAGTGTCAGGCTCTCGTCTTCATAAGCAAAGATCTCTTTGGGATGTGTTTCCAGGGTCTTGTGTCTGTAGCTTTGGCACTGAGCTCCTCTCCATATGGTACAGAAGAAACCGTAGTCAATGTATGTAACTCCACTGAGCGAGACCTGAGAGCAGCTGAAGTCAACCTTTAGCCTGCCCTTCAGATCCTCCTCGAGTGGTTCCAGTGAGGAGACCAGAGTTCTGTTTTTGGACCATATATGGTATCTATAGAGCTTCAGACTGCTCCCTTTCCTAAGATCAGAATCCAACTTGCACAATAGAGCCTCGTCATCATGCACGACAACAGACATCTTGTTGATTCCTTCAACACAGATGGTGAGATGGATTCTTCTGTGATGATCTATGACGTTGTTCCTTCTTCAGACCTCGGCCCTGTAGTCTCCACTATGTGATGTAGCGGCACTGGTCAGTGCTAAACCACCACTTTTAAGACATTTGACTTCATAGCCATCCAGCTGGGGTCCCTCTGGCTGGGAGCAGTTGACCAGAAGCAGTTCTCCATCTGCAGAAACCCTGTACAGCACCAAGTAGCCCTCCTCGATAGAGTGTTCGCTAAACATTTGAACAGGTTGTCCTTCATGTCCAAACACATGTTCAAGGTCTGGAATGAGAAGGGTGCCAGTCAGGTAAAACTGCAGGAAAAATTCATATATGCACACGGCTGTCTCCATCTTGAGCTCTGTGTTTGCCCTTGGGCTGAGTCTAGTCTTCTAGAGTAGTTTCGACTAGATGTAGGCAGGTTGCAAAAGCTCTGACATAAAGGCTCATCCTTTCCTTCTTTGTACCGGAACTGGTGTATGTGTGTGTGTGTGTGTGTGTGCGTGTGTGTGCGTGTGATCCAACTGATAATTAGAAAATTATCAGTTGGATCAAGAAACGTGTTTTCTTTTTTTTTCTTCTGTAACATTTAACAGTGTTTATGTCTGCGTGCGTGCGTGTGTGTTCATGTCCAATATGTATGTCTGTGTGTGGGAGGGGGGAGTCTCACTAAGCTCTCAGTCTCACTAAGCCTAAGTCTTTATCAGTTGTGGTGATCTAATTTAGTGCACAAACACTTTTTTTGTATAATATGATGTTTGACTTCACTTTTATATCTTTTATCCTGGGTTTGTGCATATATTTGGTGTGTGTGTGTGGGGGGGGGGGGGGGGTTATGAAAAAAACTGGACAATGGTGCAATGGTTGACTATTCCTCTGTCTGTGTGTGTGTGTGTGTGTGAGAGAGAGAGAGAGAGAGTGAGGGAGGGAGAGAGAGAGGGAGAGAGAAGGAGAAGGAGAGAGGGAGAGAAAGAGAGAAACATGTTAGTAGTAGCATATCTGGGTAAATGCGTAACCTACAATGGTATGGCACACTGTTGTTGATCCCTTGTGTTGTACTGTAATGCTTAGTGTTCCCTGAGCAGTATGTAGATGTGTCTTGAATTCATGGTCTGTTCATGCACATTTATGTGGTGTTGTGGTATGGTAGTGTATTGTATGTTAATTTGTATTTTGCAGGAGCATAATGTTATTTGATCAACCACTGCCCAATCAGGAGCAGATTTCACAAGAGGGTGAAAGGATGAGTTTGCTCTATAATTAAAAGAAACAAACAAGCAAACAAACACACAAAACTGCAGAGGAGGAACTAATTGAATCCATTTAAAACCTTCAACCAGTAGATGGCAGTCACTAAACTAGATTTGTCCATGTCTTGGTTGCAAGTTGAATCAATAGGTAGGCCTACCACATTACCACAAGAGGGCACAAATTCTCATGTTCAGGGTGCTGTAGAGCAGTGTCCTCCTCACATTCTTTCAGTGTTCTGATAACACAGCTGCCTGTCTATCACAACCCTGGTAAGGGTGGAGTACTATCATAACTGATAGCATTGCCTTTCCTCCCCAATACAATTACATCTGGTTTAAATGGCCCAGCAAGCAGGTGGTAACCATCACTCTCTCTCTCTGTGTGTGTGTGTGTGTGTGTGTGTGTGTGTGTGTGTGTGTGTGTGTGTGTGTGTGTGTGTGTGTGTGTGTGTGTGTGTTCTTGTATGCATATGTTTGAAAGAAAAGACAAAATGCATGCCTGCAAGAAATTCAAGCATCATTGCTGAGACTGTGCCAGGATCAGCCTTGAGCTCCTAAAACTGGCTAGTTGCCAGTCTTGTCGTTTGTGTTATTCCTGTCCCAACATGGGAGATTTACTGCATTGGCAAGATGACATTGGCTGGATCCCAATGACCCCAAAACCCTCAAAGACATGTAATTCCGAGGGAGCATAAAACAAAATGATTTCCAAAACCTACGTGACACAATGTAGATGTAGTCTCATAGATGTAGGTGTATTCTCATAGATGTAGGTGTATTCTCATAGATGTAGGTGTATTCTCATAGATGTAGACATATTCTCATAGATGTAGACGTACTCTCATAGATGTATTCTATGATGACCCAGTGATGATTACTTAAAATATTTAAAATATGATTAAATCGATTAAAAAAAAAAAAAAATCATGTAAAAGTCCATTTGAGAAGTTTATTGGAAATAGCTGATGCAAACATAAAACAAACAAAAGAACAAAGAAACAGCACAATATAAAGTACAATGTAAAAAAAATGATCACGTTAGTATTTGTATAAAAAAGATTCTGTGCCCATAACATACTGACAATGTTTGTCCTGTTATGAAATTAAGATGTTTCTCTAAGTACTGCTGAGCTGGACTGTGTCTGACCTCATAGATACAGGTGTAGTCTCATAGATGCAGGTGTATTCTCATAGATGTAGATGTATTCTCATAGATGCAGGTGTATTCTCATAGATGCAGGTGTATTCTCATAGATACAGGTGTAGTCTCATAGATGCAGGTGTATTCTCATAGATGTAGATGTATTCTCATAGATGTAGGTGTATTCTCATAGATGCAGTTGTATTCTCATAGATACAGGTGTAGTCTCATAGATGTAGACGTATTCTCAAAGATGTAGATGTATTCTCATAGATGTAGGTGTATTCTATGATGACCCAGTGATGATTACTTAAAATATTTAAAATATGATTAAATCGATTTAAAAAAAAACAAACAAAAAAAACTAATGTAAAAGTCCATTTGAGAAGTTTATTGGAAATAGCTGATGCAAACATAAAACAAACAAAAGAACAAAAAAACAGCACAATATAAAGTACAATGTAAAAAAAATGATCACGTTAGTATTTGTATAAAAAAGATTCTGTGCCCATAACATACTGACAATGTTTGTCCTGTTATGAAATTAAGATGTTTCTGCTGAGCTGGACTGTGTCTGACCACTAGATTGTCACTGAAGTATCCTTTTCCTAGAAGTACTTTAGCCTTCGAGTAAACGTTAGTCAACCTCTCAACAGTTAGGGCATTTGGAAAGTTTTATAAGATTAGGTGAGGTGAGGCAACATGATATGAACATAATATTCCAAGAGATTCCACGTTAAGTCTTTCTTGTCCTCTCAAACTCACACAACTAAACAACATCACCTGTTTCCCCCTTCAAAACCAGGGATATTTCCAACTGCTCATAGCCCCCTCACACACAGCAATGGTACATTAAACACACACACACACACACACTCACAGATAAACCCTTCGAATCACACTACACACTGCTCATTCTAACACACATGCTCTCATACACATCATCCATGTCGTGTCATACACAAGTACTGACCTATACACAACACACACACATACACACAAACACACATTTAGATCAATATCTTTCTGTTGACTTTGACAGTGTGTTTACAGTTTGTCACACTCACATACTGTGCCTTACTCACACCCAAACTTTCCCCTCTGCCTTGGCAGCCTTGCTGGGTCTGGGCCCGCAGCATCCCCCTCCCAGGCCGCGGTGGTGCGAGGCGGGCAGGTTCTTGTAGACGGCGCGGCTGTAGGGGATGAAGCAGAGGCCGAGCTGCAGGTGGCGTGCCAGGCGGCAGTAGGCAGCCAGGGCCAGCACCAGCAGCGGTGTTACCAGCAGGAAGCCCACCACCAGCAGAGCCACGCAGCCCCCGTCCGTCAGCAGGTCCGAGCAGTAGTCTGCCGTACCGTGGGGACGCACCTGCGTGGAGAATGACAGCACGGTAAGTGAGTGAGTGAGTGAGTGTGTGCGTGTGTGTGTGTGTGTGAGAGAGAGAGAGAGAGTGCAAATGCACACTGTAGAGCACCTGATATTGATATACCTATAGAAACTGTTCCTATCTACTAAGAAAAGATGATTACATGTAAGAGAGAGAGTGAGACAGTCAGAAAGTGAAATAAATTAATGTAGAAGAAGAAAACAATGCAAGAAGAAAATACAAGATAGAAACAGGTAATATAAACATTAACCTTCTCAACCACACACACAAATGTATACAACTTGTGTGGAAACAGAGACTGACGTGGGCTCATAAATAAACATCATTTTTCATCAAGCTCGTGTAGTGTGTGTGTGTGTAGTGGTGTAGTGGTGTAGTGGTGTAGTGTAGTCAAAGTCTGTGTGCATGAGTGGTGGGGCAGATTAATGACTGAATGTCATAATAGAGAAAGGTGAGGAGAGAAAATGATGGGATGGGTTGCTAGAAGGAAGAGAGGCACAATGTTAGTGTGTGTGTGTGTGTGTGTGTGTGTGTGTGTTTATGTGTGCACACGTAAGATTGTATGGCCCACAGAGCCATGTGAGCTGATAACTATCTATTGGGGGGGGGGGGGGGAGTGACAACATGATGGAAAGAGATAGAGAGAGAGAGACAGAAGGCAGGAAGTACAGTAATGAGATGGTTGCTGGACAGAAGAGAGGAACAGTGTGCGTGCATGTGTGTGTGTGTGTTGTGTTTGGCTTCCCTCTGTCATTACACTAGTCACGTTCATTCACTTCCTTCTCTCCACACCCACCCACCCACACACACACACACACGCACACACACACACACACACACACAGCTTTGCTGTAAGTAAAGGGTTTGAGTTGAGTTGAGGGGTCCTCTAGGCGGAGCAGAGGGGACCTCCAGGTTAAACCCCCCAGCATTGTTGTCATTGTTTGTGTTTCTACTGATACGGTTTTTGTTGTTCTTGTTGTTCTTATTGTTGTGGTCAGTGGTGCAGGGGAGGATGTGTCTTTGATCATGTCAGGGTTACGCTGAGGTGACCGCCTGAGCCAGCCACTGTGTGTGTGTGTGTGCATGTATATGTGTGTGTGTGTGTCTGTGTGTGCATGTATATGTGTGTGTGTGTGTGTGTGTGTGTGTGTGTGTGTGTGTGTGTGTGTGTGTGTGTGTGTGTGTGTGTCTGTGTGTGTGGGGCTGTCTGAGCCGGCTGAGTTCAGAGTCGTGAGAAAATTCCTTGTACTCCTCTATCGAACAGCTTTTAATCATATTAAGTCTTTGATCATAAGCAGGATAGCATGACTTTGTGTGTGTGTGTGTGTGTTTGTGTGTATGTGTGTGTATAAGAGACTGAGAGAAAGAGTAAAAAAGAGAGATAGACAGGGGTGTGGGTGTGTAGATGGGGGAGAGAGGTGAGTGTGTGTGTGTGTGTGTGTGTGTGTGTGTGTGTGTGTGTGTGTGTGTGTGTGTGTGTGTGTGTGTGTAAGAGAGAGAGTGGGAGGGTATCCTGTAAGAATTATACATTCTGCACAGATGGCCTGTATGGGATATGGGAATATTTAGGTTGTCTTGTCCTAAACTACATTTCAGACAAGCAGAACTGATAACTGGAGATTAACTTATTACACCATAGGCTGATCGGACTCACAGAGAAATGATGATGAAGCAAAGTGTATGTGTGTGCGCGTATGTGTGTGTGTGTATGTGTGTGTGTGTGTGTGTGTGTGTGTGTGTGTGTGTGTGTGTGTGTGTGTGCACTCACATGTGCCCTTATGTGCTTTTTGAGAGATTCTAGGGGCAGGAATGTGTGGTCTATGGACAGTGGTGTGTGGTGTGTGTGTGTGTGTGTGTGTGTGTGTGTGTGTGTGTGTGTGTGTGTGTGTGTGTGTGTGAGGGGGTAGAGAAGGGGAGGGAGAGGTATGGGGAATGTGATCCTGAGGTGAAGACAGACACAGAACAGACACAGCCTACCAGCCCTGATCCTAAACAGCACGCGTGACACACACCCAACCCCCCCCCCAAACACACACACACATACTCACACATACACACACAGCATCCCCAGCCTATATGTTATGAGACATATAGGCCACATATGTACTTGTCATAGAAGGACAGACTCCTACACAACTGGGGCGTGGCGGGTTAGCTCATAGAAACACACACACACAAACACAAAACACCCCAGCATATACTGTATATTTTTCAGTACATATAGGCCACACTTGTGCTTATCATATATGGTCTGTGTGTGTGTGTGTGTGTGTGTGTGTGTGTGTGTGTGTGTGTGTGTGTGTGTGTGTTGTCTCTTAAACAGCTGGTGAGGTAGGTTAGCTCGCCATGGTCGTGGGGAATGTGAACATGAGAAATGAGCGAAAGTGATGAACAGCATTTAGGGGCCATGCTGTGTCTCCCTATTTACACACACACACACACACACACACACACACACATTCACATGTATACACACAGGTATAATGGAAATGGAGAGGATTAAAAAAAGGAATCTGAACTAATGAGTGTGTGTGTGTGTGTGTGTGTGTGTGTGTGTGTGTGTGTGTGTGTGTGTGTGTGTGTGTGTGTGTGTGTGTGTGTGTGTGCAATACTATACATTTCCTTCTGTTTACTCTGCACATCCCCTTTCCCCCTACTATCCCTCCTTCCTATCTTTCTCTATCTTTTACTCTCTCTCTCTCTCTTTATAATCCCTCCTTAAGATGGTGTCACAAGGCCACTAATTGGCCAGTCAAGGGTGGCATCCCTCACTGAATGTGGCCCTTAATCAGTGTTCACACACACTGATCCTAGATGACTCTTCTGAGGTGAAAGGTCATGACCCCCTATAAAAGAATGAAGTGACCAGCGATGTCCAGCCACTAAGTTGTATCCGTGTGTGTGCATGTGTGTGTGTGTGTGTGTTCATGTTAGTAGAGCCGTGTGTGGCGGGGGGAGGGTTGTTAAAAATTCCCAAGTATGCAAGAATGTTGAAGTAGTGTGGTACACAATTATATTGGTGCTAGGCTAAAGTTGAAATATACTCAGGTACTAATTAATGCTAAAATTTATACTGAATTTGAATTAATGAAATAGATTTGCCAAAATATCAACACCAACACGGTCATCTTCTTAGCTTTAACTGTATTGCTATTGTACTGCTACTACTCTGTCCTACTATAACTTCCAAATAATATAATATAATATAATATATAATGTTGTGGGACAATATTTTAGAATTATTATGATGCTCAGCTAAAACCATGGACAAATTATAGTCTGTCGTGGTAACTACTGATTCTGCTTTTCCTGCATGACCCCTGACAGTTGGGTTAACCCCTTGAGCTGTGAAACTGTCCAAGGTTTCTTCCTAGACTATTTACCACAAGGGAGTTTTTTCTTTGCCCCTGTTGCTCTTGGGTGTTCCTTGCTGTGAAGTGCCATGAGGCAATACTATTATATAGGCGCTGTATAAATAAAATTGAATTGACTTGAATTGAATTGAATTGCATCTCCTTCAGATAACACATAATTTCACTGAGCACTGCAGCAGACAGACAGGCACACAGCCTCTGCCCTCACTGACAGTTGAACACATGGGACACTGGGTAATGTAGTCGGCTCATGGCATAATGCTGAAGGGGCTTTTAGCAACCACATGTAGTTGGACATGTCGCTGAAATATTTGTTTTCCCTTCCATGGTATAAAAAATGTATCGAGTGTCTTGCTTTTGAAAAAAAAACTGTTCTGACCCGTGAATACTAATTTCCACCGTGTTTGGCAAAACATTTGACCAAAGTCTTGGCTTACCTCTTACCGACCTCCATCAACTAAAGACCCCCAGAGCTAAAACTCCCCGAGCCTCTCTTGGGCGCACGCCCAACCTGTATGATGCATTTCACATTCACTTGTCTCCACTGTAGCACTAGGACACAAGGACACGCACAAATCATGTAGACTGGGGGTGGATGCTATCTGCTACTAAACACTCCCCTCTCCAAACCTGGCTCGTCATGCTCTCTATCTTGCCACAAGAGATAAATAAGGCGCAGGAGGCCCTGGTTCTTATCATGGCTGAGAGTCAGGACTCCAGCTGGAAATTTTCCTTCTAAAGGCTGATCTATTGGAGTTGAGAATTAAAGGACAAAACTAGAGGTGTACAATTTAAGTCATAACTTATTCTTATGCTGAAACTATTTGAAAGGTAATCTCCAACATATGACATGGCACACAGCTTTTTGTTTTACTACAAGATTAAATTATAATGTTATAGCAAGAACTGTCCATGACATAAATAAATAAATGTATGTATGTATGTGTGTATGTAGGTACGTACATAACATTACATTACATTATGGTCACAATGTTGGCAAGAAACCTGCAGTCAGTTGCAACATCTTTGATTAGTTGCACCAGATGTTTACGGCATCAAATTTGACTGTTTTCCACCTGCAGTCCCTGGGCAGGTACATGGTAAAAAAACTGTGCTGATGAGTATGGCAGTGATCTGCTTACCGTGGAGTGGCAGAGGAACCCAAACACCACCATGACAATGGCAGGCGTGAGGATGACTCCAAACACCACACCCGCCAGGCAGCCATTGATGGCGGCGATGACCAGGTTCTGTGCCGTCACCAGCACGGAGCACGCCCAGCAGTCCAGCGAACCGCGCAGCTCCAGTGGAGCATCGACTCCACCACCTCCAGCCCCACCACCAGTGCCCCCTTCACCCAGGGAGTACGGGGGAGGCACCACCACGCCCGACCCACTCACGGGGGTCCCAGCTGGGGCAGTGGAGGCTAGGGAATTGGCCTGCTGGAGCTGGTGGTGGGGGTGGAGTGGATAGTGGTGGTGGCTGTTGTTGTGGGAATGTGGAGAGAGCTCCTCAGACAGGTCCAGAGCCTGGTGGTGGGCCCCCTTCTCCAGCGTACCTGTCAGGCTCATGACGGAAGACTGGAGGAGGAGAGAGAGTGGAGAAAAGAGAGAGATGGAGAGAAGAGGAGGACAGAATATGAGAAGACAGAGGAGAAGTGGAGAACAGAGAAGTAGAGATAGGTAGAGGAGGAGGACAGGAGATGGGAGGAGGAGATTAGAGAAGAGAAAGAAGAAGAAAAGATGAGTTGAATTTAATTTGGGGAGGAAAGAAGCGACAGAAAGAAATAGGAGATGGAGGACAATGAAAGGAGAAGAGGAGCAGAGGATGGGAGGGCAGAAGTGGAGGAAGAGACGTGGAAAAAGAGAAGGAAAGGAGAAAAGACAGGAGAAAACAGGAGAAGACGGAGAGAAAAGAAAAGGTGAGGAGAGGAAAAGTACAAGGAGAAGAAATGAAGAAGAGCAGCAGTCAGTTTGTTTATTCAACTTCATCGTATTGTCTCTCTTATGTTCTTTTAGTGCTCAGTATAGCTTTAGTGCTTAGAAGCAAACATCCAGAACTGTGCAGTTTGGTTGGAACTTGAACTTTTGGCAAACGAATGGTTAATGATGCCTTGCCAAACCTCCTCTCAAGCCCATCATCATAATTCTGTCTTCAATTAGCTATTGTGTCCTTCACATGATGAGAGCTCATCTTTTCCTGAGTAGTTTCAGGCCCTGGGGGAATGTGTGGGGGCGCAGGCCAGATTTCCTAAGGTGCCAAGACATGGTGAGACCAGAGCAAAAGCCGCAGGGTGAGTCAGAGTTCAGTGGTCCACCCTGCGGGCGAAGTGGCCCTTATCAACAGGAAGTCTACCACTCACTCAGGCGTCTACACAACAAGCTCTCAGAAATAAGTGCTTGCCAGATTGCAGTGTTTATCTGACATTGTATTGGTCCATTGGGAATGTAATTGTCATGCCAAAGTATGCCCTGGGAACTGTTTAAATAGACAGAGGTGGATGATGGTGGTACTGATACTGATGATGGTGATGATGGTGACGGCAACGAGAAATCTCAGAGCTCGAGAGGAATCTTGAAGCTTGTGTTCATGTGGCCTTTGAAAGCTAAGGCGTCTCCATCATGCTTTCATCAATGCTAATCTGCATCTTAGTGGAGGCATATGGTTTATCAAACTGTACTGTCTACTCTCTGGAGTGGACAGTGAACGTATGACCTTGGTGTGTGTGTGTGTGTGTGTGTGTGTGTGTGAGTGAGTGTGTGTGTGTGTGTGTGTGAGAGAGAGAGAGAGAGAGAGAGAGAGAAGCCAAGCTGTGCAAGACTACCAGTAACCATGAATCCAGTGGTGAATCACCCAAACCCCTTCAGTAAGAGCGCAGTAGATTTTACAAGGTTTGATGGATGCTACTGCATCTTGTCACCATTTTTGGTTAGCCTTAGTCATGCACTGGCATTACACCCTGTCATGGCCACTTGGATTTTTCATTTCATACTGGTGGTCTGGTGCTCTGTTATGTCCAAACAGTGGCTGGCTGTTCAATTCAGTGCAAACAATTAAGAAATTAACAGACACAATATAGCATAATATTAGCCTCATCCATTAACCTCAGTCTCATAGTCAAATGTCATGTGTGTTGTGAGAGAACAGCAGCAGATCTCTAAGCATGAATCTGCCCAGTGCATGCTAAGACATGGTCAAAGCTAGGGTAGCCCAGCTACCCTAACACACAACTCAATGCACACAGCATACAGCATGCTTGTATTTTAATACTGACTCTTTCCCCACCTGCCAAAATGCTGCCGAAAACATTGTCACTATTCCTCTAAACCCACCTTCACCATGTTTTGATGTATGGTTTAGCCAGTAGGTGCTAGCAAGCAGGTCTTGGCAGGTTTCAGTGCAGCTTGTGACAAAAGCTTTTGGCTTTTGACTAGTTTGCCAGCTCGTTCTGGAAAAAACCTCTAATGTTGTCTAAAGTCATTGCAATTAGCAGGATTGTTCCCACTGTCATTGCAGACTTCCTACCAACTCCCAGACAGACTCCCCTCACTGAGGAAAGTTTCTACATTTCCACAACCCCCTCCTCCTGGTCTGGAGCCAGTCACATGATTGAGAGCAAGCATCCCTCCACGAGGAGGGTTTACACAGCAATCATTATTCATCGCAATGCTCATGCATGAAAAAGGAAACAAACTTTGAGACACAACCCCCAAGTCTGACGTTGATTAGCCTGTTGATGATGATTGATCAGGGTTTGTGAAGCTCTAAACAAAACTAGGAAGCTCTAGTGAGGCAATGAGATCTCAATGCCCCACTGCTTTACCAGACGTCACACCAACCTGGAGCCACAGAACCACAAAAAAACACCCACAGTGCTTCCTGTATGAAGTCTGTGAGGTCCCCCCCCGCTTGCCACAAATAAATAGATGTGATTGCAAGTGAGGGCTGGACTCTGGAGATAAACACTGCAGGGCAGGCAAAATGTGGAGGCCGGATGTCACAGACCCCTCCTAACACACACACACACACACACACACACACACACACACACACACCACCCCCAATGGTGACCCCCCAGACCTCTTAGTGGTGGCCCGATCCTTACCGGGGTCTCCTTCAAAACAATGACAGCACAGGGGCAACAGACAGAAATACCTCTGGCCAGCTGGACAGGACATGAGTGACACACTCATACACTGTTATTTAATCATGCGGACACACACATACATGCACACACACGCACTTTCTGTTATTTTGTTAACTCGCTCACTCGAGTAAATACACTCTGCTACACACACACACACACACACACACACACACCACTATAATAACTATTTGAGTGCAGGGGACAGGATAGTCATGATTCATTTTAAGGTACTACAAAAAGCCCTAGAGTGCTGTATCTCATAGCAAGCACGCAGGAATGTGACAGATAAAAGCACACACTCCCATAGCCTTACACTCAGGGGCATTGTGTCATTTTCCTTCTTTTGTTTCTCTGGCATGGCATGTATGTGTTTGAGTGTATTTATAGGCAAATTGTACAGTCATAAAACTATTAATATTTTCTGGGAATTTTCAATAGAAGATTATTAAATTTAGATTTTTTTAGGAGGGGGGGCGGCTATTAGGTTCAGCAAATTGTGTTTGTTGACACTACTGACTTCTGTGAAGATGAGATCATGTTTTATACACAAATAATGCAGAAAACCATAGACTTGCTTGTATTTTGACTATTAATGTCATAAATACTGTTCATGATATGATGATTAAGCTCATAAGATCAGGACAAAGGAGTGTGTCAAAGGTGTGTATCAAGTTAGAATACACAGAATAGAAAATTGGTTAGACCACTCCACCAATTTGTAAGTACAAAGTTCTTTCAGTAGCTTGCCTTGTGACACACATGCATATGTGTGCCTGCTTGCACACAGACATTTCCAAATCCTTGATAAACCTAATTATTTTACTAGTGGATATGTGACATGGACCAGTAGCTTATATCATCTTATTGTTTTAGGCTAACGTGGATACACACACACACACACATTGTGTTATATATATAACAAATTACAATAAACTCTAAAAGTAAAAGTCAATCTAACATGGCTTCCTGCATTGAAGCTATTTACCCATCTGCCATCACTCACCAGTGGACACGGCGCCTGGCGGATCTCTTTCTCCTCCTTCTCTTTGGAGTTCTTCTTAACTTGCCGTTCACCTCCTCTGAACTTCCTCCTTCTGTCCAAGAGTTGTGTCCACTGTGAGATTCTAACAAGTGCTGCGTCCACTGTGAGGTTTTGGTGCAGAATGAAATTCCTCCAACTGGACTGAAATCCTGATGGCTTCTTACAGGCAAAGTTATTTTTGTTAAGTGACTATTGATAAAAGTTCCCTTATTTACAGGTGTAGACTGTTAGTGTTAACCATCTGTACGAGTAGAGTTACTGGTTTTGAAGCCTAGAATTCAGCATCAGTAAAGCAGTCGCAAGTCTAGTCATTCTAGCCCTCTGAGGGAGTATGCTGTGCCAGTAGTCAGTGTGTTTGTCTGGCTCTTTCGGAGTGGTTATGTGCTCAGCATTGGTTCTCTGGTTTTAAATCATGCGTCCTTGTTTCTCCCTCCTTAATCTCCCCTGCCCCTCCTTCTCTCCCTCTCTCTGTTTCAGCAGACATGGGGAATCCTGTCCCTCTCTCTTCAGCCATTAAGCATGTAAGCCCCTTTGCAACCCCCTCCCACCATCTCCCTCTCTCTCTCTGTCAAGTACTTTGTTGGCATGACAAATACTTGCCAAAGCAGTGTTACATTTAGAACATAATGTTACTTTAGAACATAAGTAAACATACACACACAAGAATCAGGGTACATAATGTTATTATTTGGGATTTTTATTGGGAATGCAATGTTACTTTAGAACAGTGACTCCCCACCAGGGGTAGGGGTACGCAAGAACACTGCAGGTGGTACATGGAAATATTTAATAATAATTTATTTCCAACATGATAAATAAATATTCTCAGTCATTTCATATTAAGCCTGTCAATAAAATGGTACGTGTGTGTTTACAACCAGTTTCCCCCGGGGAGACAATAACCTGTGATACTCTGTGCCAGTTGTGTTATGTTCTACTTTTGGAGAATTATCAACAAATATGAGTGAGGGGGTACTCATGGTATGACAGAAAGGCTCAGGGGGAACACAAAACAAAAAAAGTTTGGGAAACACTGCTTTAGAATATAAGTAAATATATAGACACACACAAGAATGAGGGTACATAATGTTACATTTAGAACATAAGTAACCATACAGACAAAGATAAGAATCAGGATACATAATGTTACTGTAGAACGCAGTGTTACTTTAGAACATAATATTACTTTAGAACATAATGTTACATTTAGAACATAAGTAAAAATACAGACAAACACAAAAATCAGGATACATAATGTTACTTTAGAACGCAGTGTTACTTTAGAACATAATGTTACATTTAGAACATAAGTAAACATACAGACAAACACTGTATAACAATCAGGATACAAAGTGGATAAATACATATACATATACAGGTAACATACAGTTTCTCTCTCTGTTTCTCACTCCATACCTCTTTCATACTCTTTCTTGCTCTTGATACCTCTTGACCACACATCCATCCATCCACACACACACACACACACACACACACACGTTGAGTTGAATTGGCAGTGACTAAAAACAATAGTAGAGAATGAATGGCAAATAACTAATTCAAAAATTTTGCACATGCCTTTTTACTCACTTACACTTACTCTCTCTCTCTCTTACACACATGTACACACACACACACACACACACACACACACACACACACACACACACACACACACACACACACACAGTCTGCCCCTCTCTGTTCTTTCCTCCCTTCACCCTCATGCTGAGTGCCCTCTGTGATAACCTGAGGTGCTGTGGGCCATTTGGTGTTCTGAGTGAGAGAGTGTTTATTTAAAGAGCGCTAGGCTTTAACCTTCTAATACCCCCTGACCTGGCGAGGTAGACAGCCCTTAGATGTAAGTAAAAAAACACTATGGACACCACTGACAAACTACTCAGGTTTTACTAGAATGATGCCTATATCCTTTAAAAGTCCCTTTGAAGCCATATGGAATACATCAGTGTAAATATAACATCCGATTATTTAACAAGCATGAACATGAATCTGTGGAAGATGGCATCAAAGCAAAACATATCCACCATTGCTCAAGCATACAAATTATATTGGATTCAAATACATTTTAAAAGGGAATTTTGGTGCGAATAAATTTCTTAGCGCCTTTGTTTGAGGTCACAGAGTGCTGTTGGAAGGAAAAAGAATGAAAAAAATTCATACAACATAGACTGAATAGTGAATTGGCAGCTAGCACTAGCTGAGTACAGAAACTCACTTTAAGGTTTATTTTCTTATGCCTAATTTAGTTAGAGTTAGCTGCCAGTTTATTATTCGGTCTATGTTATATCTTCTTTTTCTTTTTCCTACAAGCAGTACTCTGACCTCAAACTACAGGGCTATGGATTGACTTACATCGGATTTGTCCTTTAACAGCCTACCAAGTTTAATGATCAGTATTGAAAAACAATGCTGATGAAGCTACAATTTAAAGTGTTGAACTGATTTATATGCATTTATATGAGTTTGTTGTGTCACATAATTTCACATAAACAAAGGAAGAGTTTAGATGAAAAAAGTCCCTTTGCAATGAATTTGCAGGAATACATTTATAGAATTTTAAGAAACTTTATTATCATCCCAACACTTGAATTGTTTTGGCTTGATTTATTTTTACTTGATAATGACATTCACAATGCAGTTTGATAGAGATTACTTGTAAATTACTACAAAAACAACTTAATTTTGCATATTTCTGAAAGTGGACTTTGAGGGTTTTGCATCTGAACTCTTCTTTGAAAGTGTCACACACACACACACACACCAAAACAGAGCACAGACTAGTATGTAAAAGCCAAGGCTGGGAAGGATTCCAAACTCTTTTGTTCACCAAAGGCTTGTTATTAGCACTGGGCAGGGTCAAAGCTTTCCTAGAACCGTTGGAACTAAGGGAGAGGAGACAGAAGGGTGGTGTGTGTGTGTTTGTGTGTGTGTGTGTGTGTGTGTGTGTGTGTGTGTGTGTGTGTGTGTGTGTGTGTGAGTGAGTGAGTGAGAGAGAGAACTCTAACTAACAAAAAGAAAAGATTTCAGATGAAAACATTAGGTATATGTTGGAAGATAGAGAGAGGGAGAAATGAGGGGGTATGATAGAAAGAACTAGAGAGAGGGAGAGAGAGAAGGCAGGGTGGGGTGTGTGTGATAAGATATAAGATGCTGTATCTGAGAGGTTAGATCACAGGCTAGCAATTAGCTTTGTCTGATTTCATTTTCTCTTCCTCTTTTTATTCTCTGCAGTTGTGTGATCTGTTTGTTTACATCTCTCTCCTCTCTGTTCCTCCAGCAGACACAGGCCCTCTAGGTCATCCCTCAGATGCTGCTGTGTTCAGGATGAACAGAGCAGAAAAGAGGAAAGAAAAAGAGGGAGGGACAGAGGAACAGATGAAGGAAGGAAAGGAATGCGATGAACGAGTGAGAGAGAGAGATCGGTTAGATAACCACCCGTTTGGACACTAGAGTTGGCCCTGGATTCCTCACAAGCTTAAGGGTGTTTATAAGACCACTAGCCGACTCCAAGTGACTGTGTGGGGTCAGGTTTGGGACAGGAGGTGTGTTGAGAGAGAGAGAGATGGATTATGAAGTGATGGACAGACCACATGACATAACCAGTGGAAAGGAGAAAGGGAAAGCAAGAATTACAAAATTACAAAATATGTAATGGGTTCAATGACTACTAAAGGTTTTGGTAGGGTGGGTTTAGGGGAAGGCTTAGACAAGTATTGCTTTTATTCTTTTAAGTATTCGATATATAACGTTTTTTCTTGTCTAAGCGCAGGCCTTATTCAGGCCTTATCTAGGTAACAGGACTGAATGCAGAATGACAAAATTGACATTTCAGATCAGCTGCCATTGCTGAAGATATCTGGATAAGCCCGTCAGCTTTGCTTTGTAGTACAGCCCTTCGGTTCTGTATAAACATAAATAAACATAAACAGTGACCTATCCCTAAACATATTCAGCCAATCAACACATTGCTTCAGGAACTTAGACGTTTTTATTGACTGTTGAGTTCAAATGTAAACAACCTTTTCTCCACTCACAAACTCTACTTTCCCTTAGCAGAAAGTCCAAAGGGGAAGTCTTTGCTTCATGGGTAATACATCTGGTGTCTTTGTACTGCTTGGCTTCACAGCTGGTCTCTGTGCCCAGCCCAAGCAGGGAGTTACTCCACCCCCTGGGACTGGGGGGAGAAAACAGTTACGCAGGTGCAGTGTCTATATTTTTGTGGACGGATGCTAGTTTCATAACATTTCCTATAAGCGCAATCTATTTATGTTGGCAGGGTGTGTGTGTGTGTGTCTTTGTGTGTACAGTACCTGTATGTGCGTGTGTGTATGTTATATGTTGTTAGAGAGAGAGAGACAGACAGACAGACGAACAGAGAGAGAGACAGAGAGAGAGAGAGTGTGTGAGAGAGACAGAGACAGGGTGAAAGAGCGAGAGACAGACAGACAGACAGAGAGAGAGAGTGTGTGTGTGAGAGAGAAGCTTTTCAGTCGTAAAGGACATTTCTGAATAGAGACCATTTATTTTTCAGGCTGTTCTGTACAACCTCCTGAAACCCCCCCAACCACACACACACACACACACACACACACACACACACACACACACACACACCACTAAGGAACCGAGTGATAATGAAGGTGGGGTGAACTTCCTGTAGCTGCAGGAGGCAGGATATCCGCAGGCCTGTCCAGATCTCACCCCGTTCCCGACCTCCTCCGGTTCCCCAGACATGCTGTCAATCAACCGTGTGAAGCAACCTTGAGTAACCACCATGAGAAACCCAAGTGACCCCACAATACAACAGTTTTTCACTGGCGACCTACTTCAACAACATAGACAGTGCTAGGCAATGGAAGACAATGAAAAGTAAAATCCAATGTCAAGTCTACTGTGCATGATGCACTTCTGATGCAACCCGGCAGTTCTGGCTACTGCATGTACTAAATGTTAAATGTAGATGCCTGAAGTCTTAAAATATATTGCCTAACTAATCTGTATGTCCTGGTGCATGGCCCGAACTGGATGACCGAACGACAAGCCCAACGTTCCTGTGTACAGTTTTGTGCAGCATCCCATTGGTGTGGATCAATGCTGGAACCATGGACTGGGTTCTGGCCATGGTGTTACTAGCATGGACCTGGTTTAAAACAACATAATGTAATTCTTTAAATATTTGAAATTATGACTTCAAACTTATTTTTATGCCACACTGACTTAGTTGGGAGAATGGTGTTTCTGTCATTGCCTGTGCATGTCCTGAATGACTAATATTGCACTAACCTTCATAAGTTATGATAATAACTTAATAAGACTTCACAAGGCTTATAATCTCTTCATAAGAGTCAGGGAGAAATAACAGAAGAAGAGGTGAGAAGTGAAGAGAGGTAAAGAGAGAAGAGGCTGTGAGGGAGAAAAAAAAAAATATTTTCAAGACAGCAACCCTTTTTATCATTCTTCAGATGACTCGAGTCCCTATCTAAGCTAAATGGGTCGCCAGTGCTGAAAATTGACAAACTGACAAAAAGCAGGTGGCTGTCCTGCCACCATTTACGTGCTACACTTCAGCGGTCCTGCTGTTTTGGACGGGGGGGGGGGGGATACTGAGGTTCAAACAGAACTGATGCTAATCAGTAATCACTGTTAGCTCCTTTTATTGTCTAATGAATGAATGAGTGACTGACCACGTTGTGAAGAATGACCTGGCACATTGTCGACTTGGCCTGCATTCCAGTCCTTGTTTCAAATTTTACGAACACGCCTTTCCAAGTTTACATTGGATCTGGGATCACCAGGATCCTGTGAGATTGGAATGTTTTCCAGCGGAGTAAACGTGCTCCCTCCGTCAACAACAAGGAGACCGATCAACGTGGCCCAACATGTGTCGAGGTCGATACGATACCTTGTGTTATTGTAAACTGAGTCAAAACGTAAACAATCATCGATCGAGCGGAAAAACCACACACTGAGTCCACACAGTCCACACTTCCCATCACTTCCCATCCCTTTACATCCATCCAAATGGTCAGCATCAGGAAGGAAGGAAGACGAAGATAGGGAGGACACTCGATTAACAGTGTCGCCCCCCAGCCAAAGTTGTTTATTCCTTCTGATAAAGGGAAGTCTCGATGGCACATCGGCCAGCGTCCAGTGTCAACAGTTCAGTGGTAAAGAAACTAACACAAGAGGCTCAAGAAGATACTCCCGCTGAACACGAGCGAATGCAGTCTAGTTAAACTTCATCAAATGCATTGTTTTAGTGAGCACACCAAATAGTAGCAACCCTACTTTAAGTTGTATTTGAAACTCTCCAAATTAAAATAAAATAAAATAAAAATAATATTTGTAGATGTTGTAGATTATACTCAGCTACAATCATATAAAATTATGCATAATTATTATGATAATAATTATTATAATAAAATATGATTCCATTAATTAACAGGGACTGTTTCTTGGCAGCTTGTGGTCAACTAGCTCCAAAAGTGAACATAAATTGAACTTACAATAAATTTATAAGTTTAAGGGGATTCATGAAAATACCTACACAACCTACACAACCTACACAAGTTGCTCAAAAAGTAAAAAGATAGAATATGTCGATTAATTCTAGAGTTTTCCTAGAACATGCCAATTCTACTTCATTTATTTTATATATCTGACCCGCTCTGACATTTTTTTGCTGATTTCAAAGAAATTACATTCAAAAATATTCTCACTAAGTTTCATAGTCCAGATAAATAAGGAAAAGCACATAAATGACGATTAAAGTTGACTTAAATGCCCTCGACATTAAGAGATTTTTCTGTCCACTTCTCTCCCGTAAACGTCTAGTTTCCGTCACCTCTGAGGATTTACCTCTAAAATGTCACCACCTCTGCTCCCTTTACAAAACCAATGAAAATGATTGAAAGTGTACACAAACAGCGAGACAAACGATCACGATTGGCATGAAGCCACGTTTCGCCTGACCGGCGCACAAGATTGGTCGAGCCTTTCTCCTGTCAGACTAGTAGCAGTGTTGGTGCGAATCCTAATCAATCTCCTCAGAAAGTTAGCCGGTCATCGATAACGTGTGTGTAGGACTGTGGTAAAGTGTAGTGTGTTGCTAGTGTGTGTTTGTGTGAGAATGTCATCAAAAGAAAGTGAAGTTACAAAAGCTTTAAACTCACTTCGATTGTCCAATTTGAGCTCTGCTGGACAACAATAACAGCTAGCATTAGTTTTTTTGGAGATGAAGTGCAGTCGAACTGTGAAGCAGTGTGTTTGTGGGGACTGTTAGCAGTGATCGAGAAGAAGAGTTAGCCAAAATCCGTGCGTTTTGTTGCGTTCGTTGTAAATTCCACAGTGGAGACTCTTGTTTTCTCTCCTTCGATGAAGATAGTGTATATGATCTCCGTAATGTCCATGGCATCTTTAACTGAATACGAAAAAGATCTCGTCCTTTTGGGAAAAGTCAGCTGTCACTTTAACAACGAGAAGACGACCAGATGTTCGAAGAGAAAAGAGCAGCGACAGCGTCGCACCAAAGAATAGAACACTACGTGAATGGCAGACGAGTCTGTCGAGAGACATTCAAGTTTCTTCATTGGTAAGTAGCTTTAAACAATGTTAGCAACTCTTTGTTCAGTAGCAGTGTTAGGCAAGTTACGTACAAAATGCAATGCATTATATATTTGTTTCTAGTTGTCTTTTGCAAGCAATTTGTTATACAATAGTAGGCCTGCTGTCTCAGAACTAGATTGGATTTGATTGAACTTTATTGTCATTACACATGTATGAATACAAAGTAACGAAATACAGTTTAGCATCTAATCAGAGGTGCAAATAGCAGAAAGTGCAATATGTACATTATGTGCGGCATGTACAGTTAAGAGCGGCATGTACAGTTAAGAGCAGTTATGTACAGATAAGGGCAGTGTAAAAGTGGAAATAGATATGAGCAGATTATGTACAAAATATGTTATGGTGGGAATAGTTATGTGCAGATCATGTACATATCAATTATGGAAGCAGTTATGTACAGATAGGGCAGTGGAAAAGATGGGTGTAAAATAGTATTGATTTACAAAAGAGCAGTGTGCAGATAAGTTAGTATTGATTTACAAAAAAAAAAAAAACAATGTGCAGATGAAGTATGTTAATACCCAAATGTTCTATACTACTATACATAGGCAAATCTACAGATGTACAAATTGAACCGTGTATTGTGAAATTGGCTGCATGTTCTGTATTTTATTCTGATTTCAGCATTAGCCAAAATAAGTTGACTGCTTTACTCAAGCATTACAAGGAGCATGGCATGACCCCCGTTATAAGAAGTCCGGTGGCCGTCAGAAATCAGACAAGCGGCTGCTCACACATGATTACATCTGTCGCGTCGTATTGTTCATTGTCAACTTTGCAGAGGTTCATGGATTGGTTCTTCCTGGTCACGTCCCTGGTTACAAACGTTTTGATATCAAGTTGCTGCCCTCTCATTACACCAAGAGCACAGTTTTCTGTTACCAATGAACATGCACTTAAGTCAGAAGGTAGGTATTTTTTTATTAATGACCATTTTTGTGCAGAATTGATACTGATACTGAGCCTATTATGCTTTTTCATTGCAGTTTTTACACATTTAGTCTATGCTGAGTGCACCTAAGTTGAAAGCTTGTCACAATTGTCATTGACTGTAATGAAAGTTTGAGCTGTTTTAAAGTAAAAGTGCATCAATATTGCATTAATGCTAAAATTGAGCATGCTCTTCCCAACTTTTGTTTTATCAGAGCATTGTGTTGTGAACATTGTGACCTTTCGGCGCCTGTGGAAGACCCTTGTGCCCTACATAGTCCGGAAGAAGCCAATTACAGACTTATGTTGCCAATGTCAAAAAAACAACACTGCAATCTACAAGTCTGCCAATCTGACTGAGGCAGAGAAATCGGAGCGATGCAGGGGCCAGGAAGACCACCTCATGAAAGTGAGCCTAGAACGCTCACTGTATCAGGACATGGTTCAGAAAGACCACAACATTCATGACCTCTGTCCTTCTGATCCATGCTCCAGAGAAATCACCATGCATTACTTTTGCTCAGCAGGTTCATTTCCCCTCCAATCCACTTCAGCCCGGTCCCATGTATTATTAAAAAAGTATATAAGTATAAATTGATGGACCACACACACACTGTCCAGCCATAATTCTTGATAACCACCTATGGACTGACTACCATGTAATGTTATGGGATAATATTCTGGAACTATTATGATCCTTAGCTAAAACCATGGACAACATGTAGTCTATCATGGTTACTACTGATTGTAATTTTTCTGCATGACCCCTGGCAGTTGGGTTAGTCCCTTGAGTCGTGGATCTGCCCAAGGTTCCTTCCTAGACTAACTAAACATAAGGGGAGTTTTTCCTTGCACCTGTTGCTCTTGGGTGCTCCTTCTGTAAAGCTCCATGAGACAATACTATTGTAAAAGGCACTGTATATAAATAAATAAAATAAACATTTAAATTTAATCTCTTGTCCACAACATTGCCCACTAAAATCATAAGCAGGTTATTCACAAAAAAACTCAAACAGATCCATGTTTATCAAAAGCATTTAATCATAATAATTAATAATAATAGTCAATCATAGCAATGTCACACAAATTCACAAAGTGTTTAAAGACAAGTGTGGCTCAGTTAGGTTGTCCTGTGTGACTTTTCTAAACAGTGCAGTTTTAAATAAATGACCACAAATAAAGGAGAGAAGGGGAGGATATATTGCAACAGGAAAAATAGATTTCTTTTTCTTTTTAAAAACATAAAAAAGAGGAGAAAAGAGAGTTCAAAGAGAACTCAGCACCTTCTGAAATAATCGTAACCGATCAGCTCACAATAGTACTGTCCTGTTATAAACGTCCATTTTAGCACTAAGACTTAAAAGAAAAAAAAATCATCTTAGCCTCTTTCACATTGAAGGCCCACACACATACATACACACACAAACACACTCACACATGAACAATCGCACACATGCACGCACACACACACAAATTACACTGTGATGCGTGTTGACAAAACAAAGAGCTGTGTTTAATGTGTGTTTGTCTTTCTGTGTGTATCAATGTCTCTCAGGTTTTTCTGAGCTTGTGGTTGTCAAACAGCACCCCCAGCCACTTGGGCTATAAGTAGCACCAGACAAAAACAAAGCAAGAAAAAAAATGTGGCTCTTGGGCCAATTTGCAATAGTCTGCCAGAGGTCTCAACAAGGCTTTGTGTCCATCTCACCTCACTGACAGTAATGCATCTACAGTAAAACACCTCTTTCTGTTGGTTCATTGTGTTTGTTTGTGTGAATGTCTGTCGGGAGATAAGAGTGGCTCATTGTTGTTGTTGACTCCCCCACGTAGAAGGTAAATATGGTGTTTGACAAGTCCTAAGTTTACTGCCAGTCTGCATTTTCATCTACAGACAAGTGGGGCACAGGATGTGCCTGAGAAGATTAATTGTCCACACCCAAAAAGGCTCAAGAGCAAGGGGTTAAGCACCATTCGAAAGATACCCCCAACCAAAAAAAAAAAAAAAACCCAAAATAACCCAACATTACAGGAATTCATTATAATAAAAAGCTTTGAACAATTCAGACAACCCTACGGAGGGACAGAGGGGAGCACATTTATATCCAATAAATAGAGAAAAAAAAACTTAAATTAGAAAAGCAATGTACAATTAAAATCTGCATCACCATGTCAAAATAAGAGGTACAATTCAACTGAAGCAAAAAAGACAAAATATCATCAATAACAATAATCATCTCTCATAAAAGAAAGGAGAAAAAAACTATTAAGAAAAGACCCCCCAAAATATTCTAAATTGCTGTGTCATGACTTTTTTCTTTCTCTGAGGAAAACAAAATCAACAATTATTTTTTTCAAAAATGTATGAACAAAAGACAGTTTGTTAAACCCGTATGTTTTGTAGAATTCCAAACAATTGTATTTTAAAATTCTTAATGCTTTTTAAAAGGATCCATAGCTCTATCATTAGTATTTGATCTTTTCACTAAATACAAGTCACAAGGCCAATGTGGTATATATCTAGGCTGCTCTAGTTTTATTTTATTTAAAAAAGAATAAATTATACTTTAAAAAGAAAAGAAAACAGCACCACGAGAAAAATACAAACAGCATTTACAATTTTCAGTATTCATAAAAAAAAAAAAAAAAAACTGAAACCTGAAAAAACAAGACATGCCATTGAGAGTCAACTCGACTGCTGTTTCCATGACAACACCAATGATGTGCCACTGTCCATTCCTTGTCAAACTTGTCCAAACAGGGGCGTGCTGGACCGCTGACTAAGCAGGAGTTTTATTGGCTGATTGGTATTGTAAACAACGCTGAGTAAACTGGTTTTCGATTGGCTTGTTCAACAAGTATTAACAGTAGTAGTAGTAGTTCTTGCAAACAAATAAAACAACGAACAAATCATCAAGAGTTGAAGAACTTTAAAAAGTCTTTTTTGTGTTAAAATTAACTGAAAAAAAATCTTTCTTCCTGGCGGACAGGACAGGAGATTTGGTTATGGCTGTGAGGAGAGAGGAGAAGGACGAGAGAGGAGCAGAGCTTCATCGGGAACTGGATGCAGAAACCTGTAGACACAAACACACACATAGGCACTGGGTTAACACTCATCATTGATACACTCCCAGGTACGAATATGTGTGTGTGTGTGTGTGTGTGTGTGTGTGAGCACTTACCAGGCTAAAGTTGTCGTAGGTGGCCATAAGCTCCTCCATGCGGTACTGTTCCAGAACCACCACATTGTTCAGGGAGGGGCTCCTCTGGCGGGCACAGTCCTCACAGTGCACCACATACGTCTTCCTGCTGTTGTTCTCACTTGTCACAAACAACAGGTTAAATACCTCCACCTAAACACACAAACACACACAAAGTTAAAGTTAAAGCGCACAGTATCACAACTCAGAAAGTGTCAAGTGTAAAGTTACACTAAGTTACTGTAGTGAGTGTACTGCAGCATAAAGTCCGGTCAGCAAAATACTGTACTTTGTTTCCCAATGAAACTCTCAAGCTACGGTCAGTCACGCCGCCTGTCCCTGTGGGACTATGCCTGTGCAGTTATCTTCAACATCAGTCTCTGGGGGCCGACATGCATTGCAGCTGACCTCAGAACAGTGGACTCTGAATTATAATCACAATCATAATCTGGATTCCACATCTTCATATCTGTAAGTCTGGCTCTTTCACCCTGTTATGTAATGTTACTGATGTGAGTAGGGTCTGCCCTGAGCATGGCTGTGTGTTGGTGTTGTGCGCTGTGAGGGACTAGAGAGGTGTGTGTGTGTGTTGTGGGACTCACGTCACACTCGTTGCAGTAGTATGCCGGCTCGTCCTTCACCCGGCTCTGATAGGAGATCTTCTTCCCCTCCGCTACCAGCTGGTCCCTCAGAATCTGAATGTGCTTCATGGACTGCAGGAGACAGTGTCTGATGGAGAAACACACACACACACATTATGATTGATTGATTTGATTGATTGATCATTCATCTGTCTTTGCAGTAGTCTAGTCTAGGCTGACATGGGTGACACTCATGATTTTGAATTTCATGTGCTGAAGTTGGGTATAGCAAATGCTGCACTCTAGAGGAAAACAGCAAATTTGGGGTATTATAGATCAGTTTACATAGACATGCCTATATAGCTTTAGGAGCTATAGTGGTAATAGTAGCATAATAGCTACATACAGTATAGTAAGATATCATATTGTGCTGGTGGCCTTTTTCACCACAGTGAGGTGTTCATCCCTTACTGGGGCGCTACTCACTTGATCAGATTGTAGGTGTCGGCGTCGGTGACCTTGACTGTGCGGGCCACGTTCCAGGACACGTGTATCATGGGAACGATGGACTTGACCTTCTTCACCTCGTTCCACTCAAAGCGTTCCAGGGCCAACTGGTACTGGTAGGCTGAGGACACGGCAAGAAAGAGATATGTCTTTAATATTTATTACTATATTTATTACATATATGATAATTATTATATTACAATTATTATATATCTAATATGTTTAATATACTAATTTGGATACCCGTATATTCACAACATATCAATGTATGCTTTAAACATTTATAGGCCTAAAGTTAGTTTAACATGAATCAAGTTATCTCACTTCATTCTGTTGTTCAGCTAAATGTAACCATGGACATTTAGCAGAATTACTCTATAATTTGTCTGTGTTATGAGTGTGTGAAATTATTATTATTTGATGTCATTCATCCGGTCAAACCTGAATATCCTCACCACTAGGGGGCAGAAGTGATTTATTGTTCTAGCTCTGCATTACGCCACCTTTGCACATCATTAACTGTCTAGTTGCTGACAAATCTTTAATGTTGCATACAATATTTTTTTTTCCATGAACAGTTCTTTTGAGTTTTGGAGACACTGATCCAGTCTATATATTTTAGTTTCAGTTCATTTGCACAAAAGGTGTACATTTTAAATCAGTAAAATACTTACAGTTAAGTGGGCCCACATTCCAAGCGATATTGTTGCACCAACCAACAGCCTGAACCCAGTGCACAGTTCCGGCGTTGATCCACACCAGGTCGCCGGGCCGCTGCACGAAACGGTACACAGGGATGTTGGCCTTGTAGAGGTCGTCTAGGACTGGCCACCAGGACCCCGTCAGGTAGTCCACACCATGCCTGAGGAAAAAGGATGAAGAAAAAGAGAAAAAGAAGGACAAGAACGAGGGGGAGAAGTTATCAAACTATTAATAACACTTTCATGTTTTTTTCATAATTTTAAATAATTTCCATAGATTTGTTTCGTATTTTTTTGGCTTACTTCTCACAGAAGTCACTGATGGCCCCCCAGTAGTTGTCGTGGACGGAAAACCATTCACAGTCTCCAGGGCCAATGTTGATGTTGACTGAACAGAAGTTATTGTTCTCCTGATGACCTGGAGGGACAGAGAAACAGCAATGTCAGTGGGGCTCTGATGGCAAATAACAAGATTGTCAGTTACAATGATATATAAAAATCAAAAATATATATATATATATAAATATATATTTTTGATAATTTTACTCACAAACACACACACACACACACACACACACACACACACCTGGTGTGCGGCTGCCGGGGACCTTCATGTAGAGCTGTACGGTGTTCATGCCCAGAATGGTGTGCCCTACGTGGCTGAGCATGTTGCCACTGGACGCCACACGCATGAAGGCCGGAAGCTTCTGGAGCTCCTGCAGCTGAGGCTTCCAGCGCTTGGGGTCTGACAAGTCGATGTTCGTCCCAAACTTGATGATCTTACCCACAGCCTTGTGCTCCGTCCTGTGGGAGGGGGGGAGAGGAGGAGGTTTTAAACACACAAACACACACGCAACTGCAACCAACTCCTATCGCCTGCACTGTGAAGACTGGCCTGCGCACACACACACACACACACACAGTGTTTTATGGCTACTCACCCTGGCGCTGACTGGTTGCTAGCTGATGTCTCCAAGGAGCAGGGAGGCTTCTTGTCCTCCTCTTCGTCCTCTTCCTCATTGTCACTCCCTTTCTCCTCCTGCAGAAAATAATATAATGGCAGTGTTAGTGCTGTGTGTGTGTGTGTGTGGAGGAATCTTGAGGCCTGGTGCTGCTTGTACCTCGCATGTGTGTGATGGTGCATGATAGCACCATGTGTGAGGGTGTGTGCCTGTGTGTGTGTGTGTGTGTGTGTGTGTGTGTGTGTGTATCCTCACCTGCAGGCTCTCCTGGAAGCTGGAGGCCTGGTACTGGGCGTATTTGGCGATGGTGGTGTGTGAGCGGCTGCTCTCGCAGGGCCAGGTCTGGCCCGTGCCGCTGGGGTCCCAGTTCTCGTCGGCCGGCTGCTGCACCTGCGTGCGCACCTCCACCGACTGGTCAGCATTGGCATCCACCAGAGACTTGGTGGAGAACAGGCCCAGGTCTAAGAAAGGACAGGGAACACACATGACCACTTAGAACAGGCCAGCACAGACTGAGAGCTTTCTGTGTAATGTAGTATACACAGCTGACTCAATCAGAGCAGGTCAGCACAGACAGGGAGCTTTTTGAGTAATTCTGAACCTACTTTGCTGATTATGGTGAATGTGCATATGAGAAATGTAGTTTAACTCACTGAGTCTGAGTGACCCTGCCAGGCCTCTGATGACAGTGACAGGGTTCTTAGGGTCAGTGCAGAACTGCAGGAGCACTGGGGAGAAGGCATCTCTCTTGCTCTCCAACTGCAGATAAAAAAAACACACACACACACACAATAGGAATAAGAGAAGACATAAGGCACAAACATGATTTTCAGATTTCAGATCTATTTCAGGCATTTTGAAGATGGTATTTTTTTCATAATGTCACTGTATTTGCATTAGGGGACACTATAACACTATAATCTTTACACATTACCACTTCTCAGTTCACCTAAAGATAGTGTGTAACCTTGCAATCAAAATTGTGTGTGTGTGTGTGTGTATGTTCATCCACTCACATAAATGCTGGGTGTAGGTGGGTTGAGCTTCTCACGGGGGATGGGCAGCTCTGTCATCAGCATGGGCTTGACGGAGAAGTCACGCATCAGGTAGGACTCTTTAAACTTGCCCTTCACTCTGGCACTCCTGCAGATAGAGACAGCACACCTTCCATTGTCACAACACAGCGACGCACAAAAAATGTGTGTGTATGCATGTGTGTGTGCATGTGTGTGTATGTGAGAGAGAGACAGAGAGAGAGAGTGCTCACTTGCAGGCCCTGATGATCTCACTGGCCGTGTTCTTGATGGAGATCTCCCCCAGCGGGATACTCTTCTCCTCCACCTCTGAGGCGATGAAGGTCTCCCCCTCGCCGCTTTCCACCTTGATCAGACGGATCTTCAGCTCCTTGGGCGGCCCGTCTGACAGCGCCTTCAGCCGCTGGAAGTCTGACGATGAGGATGAGCCGGACGGAGTCGGTGTGCCTTCTCTCGATGCTCTTCCCCTCTCGCCGGCCTCCTCCTTGCGCCTCCTCTTCTCCCCTCCGTCACCGAACACACGGTGCTCTTTGTCCCGCGCCTCCTTGCCTTGGAGGTCTAGGCTGGCCAGCACTTGCCGGTGCTTTTTGTCCTTGTGCGGCTTGCCGTCCTTGTGCCTCCGACTGCCGCTGCTCCCGCTGGAGCAGGAGGAAGGAGAGGAGGAGAACGAAAAAGAAGAAGAGGAAGATGAGGAGGAGGAGGAAGAGTGGGCTGTTCTCTCCTCCTCTCGTTTCTCTCTGTGCTTCTTCTTCTTCTCCTTGTGCTCCTGATGCTTGCGGCGCTCGTCCCGGTGCTTGTCACGGCGTTTCTTCTCCCGATGTCTCTCTTTCTCTCGCTCCCTCTCTTTCTGAGCTTGCCTCGTTTCCTCGTGCCGATGGTGGTGCTGCTGATGCTGGTGGGCTGCAGTCGGGGCGGTGGCAAGGGCGCTTGTGGGGTGGGCGTGTCGCGTCAGCAGCTTCTCACAACTGCGTCCGAGTTCGTCCAGCGACGACTCCGAGATGGTCGTGAGCCGGGCCCGCTCCTCCTTCCTCTCCTTCTTCCTCTCGCTCTTCTCCTCCGTTCGATGCTCCCTCGTTCGCTCTCGATCTCGTTCCTTCTCCCTGTCTCTCACTCGCCGTTCCTCCTTGATGGGCTTCTCGTCTCCCCACAGCTCGGCGGCGATTCTCCTCTTCACCTCCTCCATGTCCTCGCGTTTCCTCTCCGCGGACCAATCGGTGATGCCCGCTTTTGTCGTTGCTGTCTTCATCGATACAGCGGACGAAACCTCCTGCTTCTGCTGCTGACCGTGAGCGGGGCTGCTTGACTCGGACCCCCCGAAACCTGGGTGAGCGTTGGACCCCGAGGTCGGTGAGCAGCTGTTGCTGGACGGCTGCTGCTGCTGGGGTCTGGCGATGTCCGGTCCGAGCGACAGGGACGACGAGTACTTGATCCCCATGAGGGCTGAGGGCGGGGGTCGTCCAAAGGGCCCGCCGCGGTACGTGTACTTCTGGCTCTCCAGTGCAGCCAGCGACTTGAACGCGTTGCCCACGCCCGTCTGGTGCAGGTGAGGACGCTGTTGTGATGCCATCTCTTCTTCGTCATCGTCATCTTCATCCTCATCATCGTCCTCCTCCTCTTCCTCCTCCTGCTCCAATGCCTTTGTTGGGAGCTCGGGCAGCCCGTACAGCTTGGCCAAGTCGTTATGGCGATAGTTAGTTGCCGGAGCAGTGACACTGGCATTTGTGGAGACGTTTCCAACTGACGGCTTGCTAGGCAATAGGTTCTTAAGACTAGCGCCGGTGTCATCGTCCTCCTCCAGCGAAGACGTTCGACTGCAGGGGGACGCCAATGACCCCTGACGACTCAACACAGGCGGGCTACTGTGCCCGTCCGCCCCATAATCCACGGCGGGTGACTGCTTAGCGGCCGGCACCAAGTCGGGTGCGCACAGGTAGCTCTTCAGAGGGGGCAGTGGGGGGGCTTGCGACTGGACCGAGGATGCCACAGCGACGGCCACTGGCAGGGGGTTCAAAACCGGCAGCTGGACTGACCTGGCGCCGTGCCCATCGATGCCAAGCGGAGGCAAACTGCTCGTCTGGCTCATCTCTTCCTCCTTCTTGATGGACTCGTCCAGCATCTTCATGATGTTGGCCAGGCCGTCGGGCAGGAGTTCCGAGGGCTCTTCCTCGAACTGGGCGCCATCTGAGTCCACGCTGCTGTTGCTGCTGCTACTGCTGCAGGCACTGCTTCCCAGGCTGCCGAGGCCTCCGACGGGCAGGCGCTTACCCAGGGCAGGGGGCGCTGAAGTGGGCATGGGGTCCCTGGCAAAGGCCTGGTACAGCTGGGGAGCCTCTCGGAGCGGCGGGGGGTGGGGGAGAGGATGGGCACAGGTGTCTTTGGACGAGGCAGGGGTGGTAATCGAGGGGGTCAAGGGGCTGGGTTTGCAGGTTGGCGCTTCAGAGGAAGCAGTGGCGTGCCTGACGGAAGCGGACGACGCCCATTGCTCACGCTGTCTCTGCTTCTCGCGGGCAAAGTCCGTCTGTGGGGTGAGGGGAGGCGGCCGGCTGCTGCTGGCGCCCATGGGAGCCGGAGGGCATCCCGAGGACATCCCTGTGCCGCTGCGGCTCAGCCATGGATACGGCGGAGTTAGTTGCCGGTTTTCGGGTGGCGTTGCTGTCGCCGCGGGTGAGAGGCGTGGAGGAGGCGGGTCACCGGCTAAAAGCCGCTCCAGACTCTCCATGGCCGACTCCTCCTCTGATGACGACGCCGGCTTGGTTGTCGTTGTCATCGTGGTGACGACCTGACGACGGGCAGCAGCTACTGCTGTTTCCTTCTCAGCAGCTGCACGTCTCCTCTCCTCCCTCTTCTTCCTCTCTCTCTCTCTTTCCCTCTCCTCTTCCTCCTCCTTTCTTCTCCTCCTTTCTTTCTCCTGTCGTTCTTCTTCCTCCCTCTCTCGCTCGCGCATGTGACCCTGAAGCTCCGCTTCCAGCTTCTTCAGAACATCCTCCATCGACTGTGGTTCTGCTTTGGGGTACAGGTGCTCGGCATTCTGGGATAGGTCGGCCCTGCTGTATGATGGGATTGAGGTGGTGGCGTTGGCTGCGTGGGTGGAGTTGGACTGGGGTCCGGGGATGGTTGGGGGCAGGTTGTGTTTTGGGAGCTTGGAGGGGTTGGTGGGCATTTTTTGGGCAGGGGCAATGTGGTGGCTGGCACTACTGACTACCCTGCTGTTGCCGTTGCTGGTGATGACACTCTCGCCAGCCCGCGTTGCGCCCGAGGTCGCCATAGAAACGGGCGTGGTGGGAATTAAGCTCGGGTGCGAGTAGTACGAGGGCTGAGCTGGCGGGTGGCTCGGCTGAGGTTTGCCCATCTTGCCGCCACCTGCCTTGGGTCCCTGATACCCACCCTGGTGGGCCAAGTTGGCACCGGTGCCACCAGTCCTGCTGTTGCCTCCATCTGCTGATCCTTGGTGCTGGAGTGTGTGGAGAGGCTCCGTCGGTGCCCCCCAGCCCATGTGAGAGGAGATGCTATGCGCCGAGCTGACAGCAGGGGGCGCTGTGCTAATGCTGCTGCTACCGTTGTTGTTGGTGGTGGTGTTGGCGCTGCTGTAGGGGGGTGTGTGAGGAGGCTTGGAGGAGCGTGGAGGAGTCGGGGTGATCACCGGGGTAATGACGGGGGCCCGGGACACCATCGCGGGCGAGCCCTGGCCCACGTGAGGCGGGGTGACGCGCTGGGGCGTGCCTGGGGTGGCTGGCGTGTGGCGGTCCTGACTGGAGCTGCTGTCTCCGCTGCGGTTGCGCTCTTTCTGCTGTGGGCTGCACAGACCCTGAGGATCCAGAGGCGGCATGTACTGCCCCGTTCCCTAGGAAAAAAACACACACGCACACCACAGATACATAAGAATTACATAACTGTCACACACACACACCCCTGTAATAACCCATGCTGATTAGACTGTAGATCACAGGTAATGGGTTTAGTGTGACAAAACTTATCAGTTACGTGTCATGACCCACTTTACTGAAGGGCACGGAGGCAGCTGCCGCAATCTAGCCACGCTTACACATTAACACACGCAGCCGCCAGAACACACACACACACACACACACACACACACACACACACACACACACACACACACACAGCACAAAGTACAAGGTCAGTCACACACTGAACCACAAGCACAGGGGCAGGCACTGCTGTCAAGCTGTCATGGCTAAATCCCACTGACCCTCCTATGACCTAACTGGCATGAAGATACTCCATGATTGTCTGATTGACAGTTAAGTGAAGATAAGAGTTTCATTGGCCCATGGACATAGTCCCAAGGGTAACAGTGCTAGGCTTATGGTCTAAAAGAGGTTGTGTGTATGTGTGTGTGTGTATGTGTGCGCACGTGTGTGAGTGAGTGTGTCACGCTGTTCTTAGTGTGCCATAAAACCTAACTGCTCTCTTGCAGATGTCCTGTTTGATCTTCCACAGACTGGTGGTTTGTGAGTGGTTCAAGTGGTTGTGTGTGTGTGTGTTGTGTGTGTATATACACACACTTACCATGGTGTGTTGTCCTTGACTGATGTTGGGCCTCCAGTCTTGAGGGGTGGCGTGGGTGTGGGTATGTGTGTTGGTGGAGGTATGAGGTGCTCTGATGGTGGCCTGAGGGGGCAGGATAGAGGGTGCCCGTGTGGCCTGGGCGTGGGCCTGGGGGTGGGCATGGCCTGGCATCAAGGGGTGGGCGAGAAAGTGAGAGGGGAGGCTGTAAGGCACGGAGATGAGGCTGGGGTTCGCTGCTGGTGTAAGGGCGTTCTGGCGCTCCCTGCTGGTGTCCCCCCGTAGCGACGCCTGCTGCTGCTGCTGCTGCATAGGAGCTGAGGCTGGAGCTCCAGAGAGGGGAGGGTGGCTCACCGTGGAAGGCAAGCCCAGGTCAGGGCCTCGAGGCTGGGCTGTGCCGCTGCCAGAGTCCTGGTACCGGAGAGGACCTTGGTTGGAGGTAGGGGCGGAGGTGGAGTGAGAGCTGGGGGGGGGCTTGTTGTTTTGAGGGTGGAGGTGCGGGTGACTGGGGTTGGGGTGGGGGTGCAGCGGCCCCTGAGGGGTGGGAGGCTGCAAGGGCTTATGGGTAAGAAGGGGCGATTGAGGATTAGCACGGTCCTGGCTGTACCCTCCGGGGGAGGTGAGGGGTGAGTGGGCAGGAGGGCTGAGTTTGTAGCTGAAGCCTCCCATGCCTGACTTAGAGGAGTCCTGTGAAGACAGGAGAAAGACAAGAGGACAAGAACAAACAGAGAGAGAAAGAGAAGAAACAGACCGAGAGAAGAGAGAGAAGGTCAGGGATTTTTGTGACTGTTGTGATTTCACCGATTTCTTCATTTAATGAAGTGGACAGGGAGGTCCTACTGTGAGGTGTACAGAGGTGTGGTACCTGATACTCGATGGGGCTGGTTTTCCTCTCTGGGGGGTTGCTGCTGCTCCAGGGCGGGGTGCTGTTGTTGCTATGTATGGGGCTCCAGAGGGGTGGTTTGAGAGGGGGGGTGTACTGGGAGGGGGCAGGTGGCTGTGCTGGGTGCCCTCCCATTGTCCTAGAGAAACGCTGCAGAGCTGGGTGAGAGCCCTGCTTAGGGGGAGGAAAGAAGTGGCCATTAGAGCGGTCACACACACACACACACAAACATACCAGTTCAAGCTAAATGCAAACACTGCACTTTGTCTTTCTACTCTTAAAATGTAATGGTAAGTGTAAGCATGTGTGTGTGCGAGCTCTTATGTTGTGGTAGAAGAGAGAGAAATGCCAAAGGGATTACTAATTTGTTTATCTATGTGTGCAGGAAGTTCAGTATCCACTATCATGTTTTAAATTTGACTATCCTTTATCAAGTATAACTGCTTGTGCAATAAAGATATGTGTGTGTGCGTTTCCTATGTGGCAGGTGAGTTATGCACACTCTTTAGTGGATACAAGCTTCCAGAGCTGCCATCTGTGTGTGTGTGTGTGTGTGTGTGTGTGCGTGCGTATGTGTGAAGGACAAAGAGAGCTCCTGCATACACACACCTGCTCTGCTAGCGAACTCCTCTTCCTCTTGTTGGGGCTGGGGCAGTCGTCCACCAGGGGGCGTTGCAGGGCTGGTGGAGGGGCTGTGTGCTGGATCACTGAGGGTCCCCCCAGCGATGGGGCCGGACGCTTCAACTGAACACTGCCTGCAAAGCCCCGGAGCGGCTGGGATACAGGAGGACCAACAGAGCCACCAGGTTAGCAGGGTAGTCACATAGGCTTATATTTGAAAACAGCAGCAAAAAGAACCAACTGATAACAGATACATGCTGGTAAATATCAAAGTGATTGACAGGTAAAATAATGGGAATGAATTACTGTAGTTATTATGATGGCAGATTAGTCTGTCAGTGGGCAGTAGATATTAACATTTTTTAAAAAGCTTGCTTAATGGCATGATATCTCCAGGGATAGAGGTACAGTATATATACATTACATGCAAATCATTCTGGAATAGTCTATGGACTAGTACTTGGGTAGGAAGAGAAACTGCTGTTTAATTTGTATCTGTGAAACATACACTTCAGTTAAAAAAATACTCAATGAAAAATTGTGTAATACCCACATGTGTGTGTGTTTGTGTGTTTTGAAAGACACTGCATAACCATTGTTGTAATGTGTGTGTGTGTGTGTGTGTATTGTACACACCTGTTGAGCCCATGAATCTCCGAGAGGACCCATCGCTCTGGAGCCGGTGTGCTGTTGCTGTGGAGGGCCGCCAAACTGTGAGAGAATGAATGACAAAAGTCAGTCAACAAGAGTGTGTGCGTGCAAACGTTTGTGTGTGTGTGTATGTGTGTGTGAGTAAGAGAGCGAGAGTGAGTGAGTGAGTGAGTGTGCCGTCATTGCGAAACCCACTGACTTTCTTTTTTTTGCAGAGAAAACCACAAGTTCACACAAGGGGAAAGAACCTGCCACATTTCCAGTTCACACACACACACACACACACACACACACACATACACACACACACACACACACACGATTAGGTCATCACGGTCTTTTTTCTCCTCAACTCATTCATTTGGTCAGAAATGGTTTTGAAAGCTCCAAAACCACCAAAACAACACCTGTCCACATGGACAGATGAACAACAGCGGTTCCAAGATAGAGGAACCTAAGTGGTGACTAAGCACAGAGAGAGTCTCATCTCATCCGGTCCATTGACTGCTGACTGGTGTTTTCATGAAACTACTACAAAAGGTCCGTGCCTGCTTCCGTTAAAATCTTCCGTCATTATTTTTGGAAACATTACTTTCGTTTCTCGAACTCAGACTGTTTTTGTTTTTCTTCAGATGGCCTTCGCATCATTGCCAGTATTATTGAAGTCAGTCGGTCATCTGCCAGTAACTCTTTTGAGTCTTCCGTTAAAGCTAGAAAAAAAAAACTTTTTGAACTAGTCATTTTCAGATGTTATTCAAAATGTCTGACACTGACAAATTATCTGAAATGTTTGAAACACCGCACCATTGGGTGTGTGTGATCAGGTTACACAAAACATATGGGCAAACACACGCACACACACACATATACAATGACCATATGGGCAAACACACAAACACTAACACAAACACATACATGCGTAACCACACTAACAGGTGATATGCACATGTACACACACACAAACACACCTGACACCGTGACACACTGCCCTTACCTTCAGCAGTTGGTTAGCGCGAGCCCCAGGGTGCCCAGGCGCAGGGCCACCGTAACAGTGGAGACGGGCGTGGTCATCGGACGTGGGCTCGTAGAGACCCAGCTGTTCCCAGGGGCGAGGGGCAGGTGGGGGGACCCTGGAAGGTGGGACATCCCGCGGTAACCCAGGCAACAGCGCTGCTGGGGACAAGTCCAGCTTGTCACCTCCACGAGGGAGGGCACTGATGACACACACACACACACACACAAAATAAATGCTGTTAATATCAGATATTTAGGGGAAATTCATTGGTGTATTTTGTATAAAAGGTTTAATACAACTGTCGTGTCTTTTTAACTATGTGACAATGTAGCTGTCTGTGTGTGTGTGTGTATGTATGTAACAGACAAAACAAGTCAAATTTGTTGTACTTACCCATTGGGGTAAAATTTACTGGGATGGTTCAGCGCAGTCACATGATTTGAGGGAGGGTGGGGGTGGAACTGGTGTTGATTGATGCCTGGTGCGCACCTATCAGGTGACAGAAGATAAGGCCAGTAAGACAGTGTGTGGGTGTTGGAGAGAGACGCAAATCAAACTGTGTCAAATTGTGATTGTGTGTGTGTGTGTGTGTGTGTGTAACTGTCCTTAAGAAAATGGAAATTTCAACAGAATAGAATTTTTTGTGTGAGACAATTAAGGGAGCAGAGGTACAGAGGAAACAATGTGTAGTGGTACAAAAGGCTAAGTGTGTGTTTGGGTTTGTGTGTCTATTATCTTGACAGTTGGGCCCTAAAATGATAGTCTGTGTGTGGGCCAAAGGTTTGTGTGCATATGTGTGTGTGTGTGTGTGTGTGTGTGTGTGTGTGTGTGTGTGTCACCTGGACTGTGTAGGCCAGGATCGATTGCCCACGGGAGCCCATGGTCCCCGGTTGAGGGCCTCCAGAGGGAAGGCGTCCCGTGTGCCGCGCCCAACAAAGTGCTCTGCTGTGTGATGCATCCAGCCTACACACACACACACACATATGCACGCACAGCATAGTCAGGACACTACTGCAAACAAGCAATTACACATGAGCAACTGCAGGCCTTCAGTAAGCTATTAAATGAGCAGGCAACAAAAAGACGATGACAAAAACATACAGTTACAAAACAATTAAAAACATATTCACAAACACACAGTTACAAAACATTCACAAACACACAGTTACAAAACAATTAAAAAGACGATGTCAAAAACATATTCACAAACACACAGTTACAAAACAATTAAAAAGTAAAAATTTACAAAGCAAAATAAATTCAGGACATTTCGAAAGAGTATCATTAAGTGCCAAAACTACTCTGTTCTGCCACAAAGCCTACTCTACAAAGATTCTAAACAGAAAGAAACATTGAACATTTATGAAATGTTATTGGCCAACTAAGTACATGGATTTGTGTTACACACTGATATGCACACGAGGATTTGCATTAAAGACACTTACCACCCTGTCTGTCTGTCTCTGTGCGTGTGTGCTCAGTTAGAGAGGACTTTTGCAGTCCTCACACACACACACACACACACACACACACAACCCTTTTGCCTGCAATGCCAAACTCTGCCTGCAGGGGCCAGGGGTGTGCCCTCCTGGCGTTAGGGGAGGTGTTTTGTAAAGCGCAGATGGAGAGGCGGGGGAGGGGAGGGTGGACGGGGAGGGGCAGCCCATCTATAGGAAGAGAGCATCGGGGTCAGAGCCTCCCCCTAAACCAGGGGCCCCTGTTACCTCTGCCTGGGGAAAC
>JAIFZK010000136.1:3657500-3662500 GCA_027481765.1 Tenualosa thibaudeaui | reverse complement strand
AGTGGTATTAAGAGTCATTTCTCAGACACAGGGGGAATCCCTTAGTGAAAGCTAGCATGCTAGAACAACACTCACACACACACACAAACACAGAAGCCATCAAGTTGGCCTCTATGCCTCCACTTGTTAGGATGACAGCAATAGTGAAGGTGTGTGTGTGTGTGTGTGAGAGAGAGAGAGATTAATGAAGAGAAACAGTGTTTACTATTGTAAGCACGTGAGCACTAGCCTGCTAAGTGTGTGTTCTGACATATCTGGAGAGGAACTGCTTAACTATTGTTTCTCTTCCCCTCTGCTTTTCTCTGTTCTCTCTTCAGCTAACTCTCTCTCTCTCTCTTCACCCCCTATCTTTCTCTTTCACTCTCACTTCATCTATCAATGCTAAGAGGCTAATCTGCCTTTTATTTCCCAGAACATCAACTGAGAAGCCGTTAAAGAGTCTTACTGAACATCATGTACCACACACACAGCACAAAAACAATCTTTCTTAAATTCCCCCTCCTACCACATCCACATGTTGTGTCCCTCAATTCCCAGAAGACATGCTTACTCTCTCTCTCTCTACCTCTTTCTTTCTCTCTCTCACACACACACACACCTTTACTGGAAATCATCCAGTATCCAGAACAAGGGGGAAAACAAACAGCATAAAAAAACAATAATAAAGTCCCAATCCGGACTCAGATGATGAGTGCTCACAAAGACTCTGTTTCCTAGACAACCAACAAGCAGCAAGTGCTCTTGTGACCTCACAGGAAGTGATGCAGGACATCAGTTGCTGTGGGCCTGTTTGGACTCATATCCGGGCCCTGAGATATCTGTAACACAATCAGGGAGACACTGGCCAACCTGCTGCTGATGCCTGGGCTGGGTAAATATTTTGGCTTTTGGAGTCTGCTTTGTGTGTGTGTGTGTGTGTGTGTGTGTGTTGAAATGTTCCGTGATATTGAAAACAATTCCTGGCTCTGTGTGTGCATGCCCTTCTCCCCCATAAGGGTGACGCACGTCGGCACACCATCACGTCTGCTTACGTCCTGTCCTAGATTGAGCTCCCCAGTGTCCCTCTCTCTCTCTCTCACTCACACACACACACACACACACACACACACACACACAGTAGAATCTGTCTGTCTTAGTCCTCTCACTCCATTCCAGTCCCTCCTACTCTGAATCGTGATCTAATTCTCTCTCTCTCTCTCTTATTACATCATCACCACCTCTGTCACTCTGCCAAGAGATGAGGTCACAGACCCAAAAAGATATGTCAAGGAAAGCAAATAAATAAATACATGACAGAACATCCTGCTTATGTGTTTGTGTGTGTGAGTATAAAGCAAAATTTCCATGTTTATATCTACATAATGTGCGTGTGTGTGATACTGTGATTCAGAATTACCTCTCCGTACACCACTAAGGTTAATATTTGCCACTACCTTGCCAGTGCCTAAAAGATCATGGAATATGTGACATGACACAATGTACACATGGAAACACACACACACACACACACACACACAAATAAATACTGCAGTTATAAACATGGAATGTTTTTCTTTAGGAGTTGCCAGCATCTCCCTATTCTGAACTAGTCTGAACTGGCCTGCTCTCTGGGCTTCACAACCTGGAGAGAAATTCCACACCTGAGTAACACCTCTCTGTCTCTCTATCATACACACTCTACACATATTCTCCTCCATACCTCTCATTTGCACACACCAACACACTTTCAACATTATGTCTTCTATTCACACACACACACACACCTCTACATAATACACTCCATCACTACTTTTCCTTCTGTTATTACACACTTATACACGCACACCTCCCTCCCACACCTCACACACTTTAGTTTATTTGCATTCTGCATCTCCCTTATCCTCTTGCTCTCTCTCTCTGTCTCTCTCTCTCTCTCTTACACACACACATGCCTCCATCACAAATAGTTCCTTGACACCCTTCCCCTACACACACACCTCAAACAACCCCTTTCATGTTTCCCACTCTCATATCATTGAATACCCTCCCACACACACACATCCTCCCCTGATGGTCAAAGGAAAAGCACTGGTGCATCCCACTGGTCTGCCCTGTGCCATGCCATCATAAATTAATCCCTGCCCAAGTCAGTCTCTTCAAATAGTCTATTTCCCTTTGGGCAGCTGGGGGTGTTTCTTTCTGGAAGCCTGCTGCTTAGTGGAAAAGAAACATGTTACTAAAGGTCTGACTGTAATTGCGATAATTTCATTATCAGAGATGTCTTTTCTGTTCAAAAAACAGGAGCACACACACAACCTTGTGTGGTTTAATCTCTATTCACTAGGGCAAGTGCTGAAAGAGCCAAAGAGCCTACTGACCTATAATGATCAACCCAGCTGTTACACTGCAATCCAGCCACACCTTAAACACACCTTTTTTAAACATGAGCTACCAGAACACACACCCTACTCTAACACTCACTCTCTCTTTCTGTCACGCACACACACACAGCTGTCACCTGTTGAGGGAACATCAATTCAATTTCACACTCCTACTCTGGACACATCTGTCAATTTGACATTTCTGAGCTGACCTCTCAGCTGAACTCTCTCACACACACATACCTCCCCGTGTTACCAAACCGTTTCCAACCTCCCAAAGACAAACAACTACCAAATGCTGAAGCCTGCGAACAAACAGAAATAGAGACACCTCAATAAAAATATCTCGCCCCGCCTTTTGGGCGCGTGTAGCTTTAACGGGGCACTTTTTCGTCACACGATTGAGGCGGTGATACTTCATTCACTCCAATTCAGATCACGGGAACACCGGGGGCGGCTGATTCAAACGCTCCTTGACTGAACAGCGCCGTGATGACAAGAAAGAAGACGCACACACACACAGTCTGTCTCTCTCTCCAAACTTTAAACATCCCCAACGACTCGCCACTTCAAAGGAACACACGGGTTTCTCTGTTAATCGCCCTAATTGATCGGAAGTCGATGTTCAAAGAATTCCTCCGACCACATGCTGGCTTGCTACAACGCTATTTACGCACAATACGTTTATGGTGCCCAATAAAATGCAGACGAAGCGACAAAGAGCCTATGATGGGCACTTATGCATGCCCAAACAAAGCAGAGTCCACTTAAAGTTGCACGGAATCAAATGCGATCGGTTAGTCAAAACCTTTTCAAACAAGTCATTGCTTTTCAGTAAACAGCCAGCGTGATTTCTCCCCTTTTCGTTATTTCATGGGTTCCAAGAAAAACGCAGAGAGAGACAGAGAGTTAAAAAAAACACCCCACCCCCACATCACATGTCCGGCAGGCAGGACGATGCAAATTATTTCTTTTCAGACCGCCCCATTGTGTGTGGAAGGGGCGCAGGCTGACTAAAGGCAATCCATTCACTTAGTGTGACTGCCTCCTCGGCACCAGCCCAGCCCATCCCGGCTCCCTCCCCTGTCCTCTCCCGCAGACAAAGGCGCAGGATCGCCTTACACAAGCGCACCCCTCCACCCTCCTCCTACGGGTACACGTGGGTAGCCCCTATTTGAAGTGCCGAACTGGAAATAGTGGAGTAGCCAGAGAGCTTCAAATACCATAGCGTCGCTGTAGGCTACTGTAGCCAACGGCCAATATAGGTTATTCATTCTAGGCATGTTCATGATCACGAACAACAACACTGAACGAGAAAGAACACCGAAATACTGTCTCAGCCAACATTTCCTGGATGTTCTTTTATTAACTTAGAAAGCTAGACGAAGTGAGATGTGAAAAGCTCGTCATAACCCAACGTGGCAATAAAAGGGTTAACACTACAGCGTGAAGAGCATTTCCGGATTCAGCTTCCTCTGAATGTTACTACTACTACTACTACTATTACTATTCATTCTGTAACTGTTTTATTACCATTCGCTCAATGAATGGATCTTCTTTTTCCACTCCTCCCCCCAGGAAAACAATTAATAGTCTCGATGTGGACACCAGAAAGACACACGTTAATGGCACGTAGGCAAGCCTCCCATCCCTAGTTCTTACAAGCAACTTATTTCAAGGTAACAGAACAGATTGCTTACCTTTTTTCAATCCCAAACGAAAGCACCTTATGAAGCGACTTGTGCGTTCCGGTTGCCCCTTCCTCAAAAATCTGTTGATCGAAAATAAAACAGAATCTAACCTTAATTACACCGTCGTTACATGGTCTTAACACAAGAACATTTGTGGATATAATCACGTTGGTCTGCTTAAATTATCCAACCAGACGAACGTAATTCAGTCATGACTGTTCGATCTATTATAACCGTTTTGTACATTCGCCTGTATTTCACCTTGCCAACTGGTTCAGTTCATCAGCTTCTCAACACAATGCGATAATTCGAGAAGCCTGGTTAATTCGAGGAAAAGGTCTGCTCAGAAAGAAATGTTTCACTTCCAAAACAGGCTAGTAATCCGCCATAAATAGAGGAATTGTGAAAATACTCCAGTTTATACCGGTGGTTGCGTTCGTTGCCCCGCGTTCCTCAAGTTCCAGGCTTCGGGAGTTTTTTTTCTCTCGGTAGCCAATATTCCAGCTTGTCCGACCGACGCTCCTATGCCGGCTGAGCAGTGTAGCTTGAACGTCCAACTCGTCCTTTCTGTTATTACCCTCCTTTCATAAAATCTAACGAATAAATGACTCGTAAACAATCAACGAATTTACTGTCTGTATTTTTGTTGACGTTCAGTCATTTTTCTACCATACACTGCGGGTCTTGTTCTCGCTCCCGTAGGCAGGGATCGAATTGCGCCGTGGCTTACTGCTCTGTTTTAAAGGGACACGCTCTTTCTCTCTCCCCCTGCACGCACACACACCGGTTCCGCCGCCCCGCCCATAAAGTCTGCACGCTGACGTCACCGTACGGCCCCGGAATTCCCTGACAGCGCAAACTGGCACCGACTCTGTCCAGCCCCATACCGGGAGCGCCTCTCTGCCTCTCTCTCTCTCTCCGTGCCACCTCCTTTCCAAAGGTGAACTCG
>JAIFZK010000136.1:3640000-3650000 GCA_027481765.1 Tenualosa thibaudeaui | reverse complement strand
CATCTCTCTTCAAGTGTAGAATCAGCTTATGCATATATGCATGTATGAGCCTGTGAGCCTGTGTGTGTGTGTGTGTGTGTGTGTGTGTGTGTGTGTGTGTGTGTGTGTGTGTCTGTCTGTCTGTCTGCACATGCGCACATCACTGCTTGTGCAAGAAAGAGGCAGAGTGAGAGAGAGAAAGAGAGAGAGAGAGAGAAAAGAAAAGACACAGAATCACAGGGGAGCCAGGGAAAAAGAGCGATAGAGGAAAGAGAGAAGGAGGAAGGGGGAGGGGTTACTCTAGGACGACAGAACTCAGTGACATGACACAGATGCACCAAGCTACCATCTACTACTACTGTTACACACACTCTCTCTCTCTCTCTCTCTCTCTCTCACACACACACACACAGCTTTGCATGGGTTGAGAAAGACAGGAAGAGACCGAGTAAAGAGAGAAAGAGTAAAGCTAGGGAGAGAGCACATGACAGAGAGAGAGAGAGAGAGGGGAGGGGGGATGGGATGGGAGGAGAGAGAGTGGGGGATGGGTGTGAAATCTCACTGCTGTTCTATATAACACTCGCAGACACATACACACACACGCAAAACACACACACACACCTGCTACTGAGCTTATGGAAGATTGCTGTAGGCACAGGAATCTCCATATAGGCAGCCTACCCATGTATCAATTCTGTTCAAGAATGCAGACACTCACCCAAACACAAATCCAAAACTGAAACAAACACACACCCCCACACACATTATTTAAGAAGGTGTAGTCCAAAGCACAGCTGCTCACACCTGCAGTGCCCCAGGGGGTTCACTTACCTTTATTTCCCCCAGAAACACACACACTCACAACCACACAATTAATCTATTTCACACACCAATGACTTATGACATTTTATGGCACCAAGCAGAACTGATCTACCCTCTATCTTCTTTCTATCTCTGGCACACACTCTCAGTCTCTCTCTCTCTCTCTCTCTCTCTCTCTCTCTCTCCACGCTCTCTTCCTTTCTTTAAAGGCCACATCAGCAGGATCATCTACCACATGCAGAGCATATTCTCTCTCTCTACCTCTTTCTCCCTCCATCTTTCTCTGCCAAGCAAACAAACCACCAGCTGTGTTTGGACTCCTACAGGCTACTGTCTATCATTTAATACAACGGTGTGTGTGTGTGTGTGTGTGTGTGTGTGTGTGTGTGTGTGTGTGTGTGTGTGTGAGCGAGGACATGGAGGCAGCAAGAAACATGACGCCAAAGACATGGATGACATTGAGCATATATGACAAAAGAACAGAGCAGGATTGCATTAAGCACATTCTTGCCAAACTCATGTGGAAATTGCAGGCAACACACATTCTTGCTTGAGCAAGCGCACCCACACGCGTGCCCGCATGCACATATGCACATATGCACGCACGCACGCGCACACACACACACACACACACACACACACACACACACACACACACACACACACACACACACACACACACAGAGCACAGAGACATACACAAATCTCTATTTCAGGCTATGAGTGACATCTAGCACCAGACAAAGAAAAGTGAGAAATCAATTACCACATCCACATTAACCTGATATGATAGAGACACAGAGAGAGAGAGAGAGAGAGAGAGAGAGAGAGAGAGAGAGAGGGAGAGAGAGAGCGAGAGAGAGAGAGGTGTTCTTCCACAACAGTAGCAGAGAGATCATATTACAAGCATTTGAGACACAAGCCTGGGCACACACACAGAGGCATGCATGCACACACACACACACAGGGATACACAGACACAGGCATGTGTGTGCATGTATGCACACACATACACACAAACACACACACACACATGCACAGACACACACACACAGGAATACACAGACACAAGCATGTGTGCACATGTACGCGTCTGTCTGTGCCAAACAGAGAGGGACACACACACACACACACACACACACACACACACACACACACACACACACACACACACACAAATGACAGTGAGAGGGGAAGGGAACTGCTGGAGAAAATAACAGTCATCCAACTAAACTAGACGCCATAGTTTAGCACCCTGGAGGTCTGAATATACAAGAGGTAAATTCAACACAGATACAAAGAGAGAGGGGGAGAGAGAGAGAGAGAGAGAGAGAGAGAGAGAGAGAGAGAGAGAGAGAGTGAGTGAGTGAGAGAGAGAGAGAAAGCAGGGTTCAGGTTGGAGGACACTGCAGTCCTAATAAATCCAGACATTACACAACAGCTTTTTTTTTCCTTTGACACACATCTATGCACGTACCACTGTATTCACACATTGCACTGGAGATCAGAGATCATGGACACACACACACACACACACACACACACACACACACACACACACACACACACACACACAGTTTAAACCAATTGAGAGCCCAGCAATGTGACAGACACACACAAACCTTGTCACACACGTTCACACAAAGCAGTCATGCATTTATACATACAAACATGTCCACACAAACACACACACAACCTCCAGATGGCCTTCATCTCTCCCTATCAATTTGCATAATCTCACTTATCGACTGGCATAGTGCCACTGCTCTCAACCCCCAACACCCCCCCCCACACACACACACACACACACACACAAACACACAATCGATGGTGTAATCCAATCAGACTCCTTGCTGACTGTACAATGGCCTGTGGCCATGGCGACCAGTGGCTCTCTGGGTCAGAGAGGTCAAGCTGAGGTCATGCTGCGGCAGCCATTTTGAGGAGAGGCCATTTAGCAAAAAGGTTGGACTTGACATTGTGTGTATACGTTTGTGTGTGTATCATGTCATCTGTGTGACTGAATATTAGCTCTTATGTCTTTTCAGTTTATCTCACTCTTTCTTTCCCTGTGTATGTGTGTGTGTGTGTGTCTACATGAATAGATATGTGTCTGTCTGTCTCTCACACACACACGACTATACTATAGACTCTCTGCTGAGCTGACAAATATGAGACACAAACAAACAAACAAACAAGGAGGGATAGACACACAAAAAAATAAAACAAGAAGAGACCAAATCAAGCACAGTCTGTCCCTTAGTTCAAAATTACAGAGTGGAGGTAAAACACCAAGGCCCAGAAAGAGAGAAAGAGAGAGGGTGTGTGTGTGTGTGTGTTTGTTTACGAGCGCATGCTGGCTCCTGCTATGACCTCAGGCAATAGTTTCCTTTAATTTCTACCTTTTCTTGTCCCTCCCTCTTTCTCTCTCCTTCCCTTCCTCCCTCCTTCTCTCTCTCTCTCTCTCTCTCTCTTTCCACACATCAACTGTTCTGTGGAGCAGGAGAAAAGGGAGGAAAGTTCAGCTGCTGATAAAAAGTGAGAGCAAGTTTGTGTTTTTGCTGAGCTGTTAGAAACAACCTAGTTGCTAGGGCCCATTCCCTATTGACACACAAACACACATTCTTATGCAACACACACACACACGTGCATGCACACACGCACATACACAAACACACACACACACACACAAGCTTCGGCTTGAAAGTAAAGCTATTTTTCTGCTCTCACATCACCTAAGACACACACACACGTGCATGAGTGCACACACACACACACACACACAACACTTTATGGTGCACCTGTGTGGCAATTCACCCATGCATGAGTTCATGTTCTTAGAGACCTAGAGTGTGTGTGTGTGTGTGTATGGGGGGTACGTACTCCACTGGGGGTGGGAGTGTAAGTACTCCACTGCTTTGTAGAGACTGTGAGCATGAAAGTATGTCATTTGTTTATTTAAGACTTTACTCATTTTCTTCCAGTCTCTCCCTCCCTCTTTCTTTTCTTCTGTCTCTCCATGTCCTTGTGTCCAGCACATAATCTTGGGTGAACAAATCACAGTATCCACCTCCTATAGAAGCATGTGCTCTCTCTCTCTTTCTCTCTCTCACACACACCTCTCTCTCTCTCTCTCTCTATCTATATATATATATCTTTTCTCTAGAAGAATTTTCTTTCTATCATAATCTTTCTGTCTATTCATCCCTCCACACATTTGACTGTAATGCTGTTTTATTTCACTCTCTCAGAAACACATACACACACACACACACACTCCCTCAATCTCTCTCTTTCAAAAGGCAGTCACTCTTTCGTGGAGCCGTGTACCCCCCCGCCCCCACCCCCCGTGCGCACACACACACACACACACACACACCCCTGCCTTAAAGCACAACACCAGTCCACTAGCATGCCCCTCCCCCAAACCCCCCCCCTCTCTCCCCATCTTCTTTTCTTCTCCAGACAGAGCACTCAATCACCCCACCCTTACCCTCTCACACACATGCACACTTGCACCCCCTCAACCCGTGCAAACACACACACACAATTCCAATGAATGCACAATCCCCCCTTTAGACTTCAGGGCATGTAGCATGAGCCAGGGGGTGGGGGCACACACACACACACACTCCCCTCTGTGTGTGTGTGTGCACATCTGCAGAAGAACAGACGCCTGTCACACAAACACACACACACTGTGCTGATGAGGGGGGGAGGGGGAGGGAGAGAGAGGGAGGGAGGGAGATGTGGAACACAAAACAGTGAACCCCATGTTATGGTAGCGGGACTTGGCAGGCACAGTCAAACACACACACACACAAAGAGGTAGGGTGTGAGGTGACAAAATGAAAGCATCTTGGCTAAGAGCTCTCCTAGCTTGAAGCCTCACTATCTGACCATTCACCACCATCAGACAGATGGAGAGAATGAGAATAAGATAGAGAGACAAAGAGAAAAAGAGAAGAAAAGAGGATGAAGATAGACTTTTTTCCGGTGCTAATGACTTTATGAATCAGGAGCTTACAGAAGGAGTGTCTTTTTTTCTGTGTGTGTGTGTGCGTGCGTACGCATGTGTATGCATGAGTGTGCATCTGTAAAGAGTGGGAGTCGCAGAGGCTATTCCCTTGGGTGAAGGCATGTGTGTGTGTGTGTGTGTGTGTGTGTGCGCATGTGCATGTCCATAGGGACCGTGGAAGGTAATGGAATAGAGGAAAACTGACACCTGGGGGGAAAGGGTCTGGCGATGATAGTCTGTGTGTCTGTGTGAGAGATGGGTGGGGGGCTTGTTTTACAACCCCACTAGTGGTGGTGATGAGCATGTTTCCGCTGTTGAGGTTTTTCTCTCCCTCTTTTTTCATCCTTTCTTTTTTTACCCTCCCATCATCCCTCTCTCTTTTCCAGTCCCTTTTTAAAGGGGCATGGAATGAGAGATCCACACCCACGATACCGGTAGTGAGAGCTCATATTCCCATGCTTACACACACACACACACACACTCTAGTGTGTACCATACTATCGCTCTATCGATCAGTAACTCTAGGAAGCCGGTAATGGAAGGGCCGGTGTGAAAATTGCACACACATAGCCTATTCCATCACACACACACACACATAGTTGCTTAGCCTTTAAAACCTATACTGAGCTTTAAGCTTTAAGTCAGTTGCTAACCCAGCTGAAAGTGCTCAAAACCAGGCATGACAGAAACATCCCAAACAGTTCATTTTGATCCAATACACACAAAGCATGCCTACACACACACATACACACACATGCACATCCCAGTTCAGGATATCCCTGTCATAACAACAACAAATTCCACCAAAACAGACACAGACAATTAATGCTGTAAAATAGTGGAGTGGCTCCAAAGAGCAGCCCAGAGGCACAGCAACGGCGACTAGCAGCGGTGCTAGCATGCTATCTAGTGGGGGGCACTGAGGACATGGCCGGCAGCAAACACAATGGGGTGCAAGTTAGCCTTAGCCTAGCCGCTAGCTAGCGGTGGTTAGCCCAGTCAACACAGAGAGCAGAGGAGAGCAGCCCCAGGCTAAGCTACTCCTTTGTATCATTCAGATAACACTCGGCAGAGCGAGCACAGAAACATACACACACACACACACACACACACACACACACACACACACACACACACACAAATAGGCTAACAGGAGAAATACATCAGCTGACACAGATGGGAAAAGGGAGAGTGACAGAGATGAAGGGAGAGAGAGAGGGGACAAATCAGTACGAGCAAGAGAGAAAACAGAAAACGAAAACAAAGAGAGACGGAGGAAAGAGGGGTAGAAAGACAGAAGGAAAAAAGGTCTCTCCCTTTTTTGCTTCTCTTGGCTGTGCAGCGGCGTCGGCGTTGGCGACAGCCGCCACGGTAACGCGTGACAACAGAAATAGCGCCGGGGCTGGGAGAGAGAGGGAGAGCCTCTGGCCGCGACACACAGACTCCCTTTGTGCTTGCATTCCTCCCTCTCTCTCTCTCTCGTTCTTTCACTCCTTTTTCCCATGTCAGCCTCCTCCTCCTCTTCTCCACCTCACTGCTTGCAACTTTCTCTCTCTCTCTCTCTCTCTCCTTTGTGTCTTTCTCTCTCACTGCTGCCAGGCTTCTCTGTTTTTGTTTTTGTTGTCTCTCTTTGTTCCAAAACAAAACAAAACTTAACAAAAAAAAAAAAAAAGAAAAATGTGCCATGGACAACACAGATGAGGAAGGGAGAGAGAGAGAGAAAAAAAGACAGTGAGAAGGAGGTGTAGGCTACAGAAGAGAGGGATGAGAAAGAGAGGAGAGGAGTGGAGAGGTGGTGTTGTTGATAAAGCTTGTCCTACCTTGGGCTCTCTTCAGCTGCAGCACCAGTAGTTGAGTTTTAACGGGAGTTAAATCCACAGTCCAGAGTGCGTCTGTGTGTGTGTGTGTGTGTGTGTGTGTGTGTGTGTGTGTCTCTCTCAGCCGGTCGCGTCCAGCTCAGCAAATCTATCCAGCATTTGTGCTCTCTTGCTCTCTCTCTCTCTCCGGCTCTCTCGCTCGCTCTCCTCCTCTGTCTGCAGCCCTTTAAACAAGACAGGGGGCCAGAGTCAGATTAGAAAGCCTCAAAACCACCCCCTCCAACCCCGCTACCCTCACACACACGCACACACACACACACACACACACACACACACACACACATATGCAGGCACTCACCCATGCACACACACCACACGAGAAAGCACAAACCATCCACAAGCTGGCGTTGTCAAGAAGGTATGGTGGTATCAACAAACAATAAAAGGGAGAGAATCATCTCCGTTCCCTCTTGCATTTACCTCAAGAAGAGGAGGAGGAAAAAGTGGTCCTCACTCTCTTTCTTTCTTCCCTCGGTATCTCCTCCCCCCTACCTTCTCTCTCTGCCTCTCACACACGCATACACACACATCCACATCCACACACACACGTGCATACACGTTCACTCTCTATCGCTGTTTTTTTGCCTACACTCAGTAGTCAAACAAAGAAAGAGAAGGAGCAGAGAGCTCTCTCTCTCTCTCATACACACAGACACATGCTCACACACAAACACACACACACACACACACACACATAAGCCCAACCCCCTGCTAGAGGCGAGCCTGCCTCCTTTTTTCATTTTTTTCCCCTCTAGTGGCTGCCTTTCTCTAAACAGCCCTCCCCCTCCCACTCCTCTTCTCTCTCCCTTTCCTTCCCTCCCTCTCTCTTCCATCCATCCCTCTCTCCATCCCCCAACCTTCCACTGTGTGTCAAACAGATGGGATTGGAGAGCGGAAGGAATCCCTTATTTCATCCTCTCTCTCTCTCTGTGTGTGTGTGTGTGTTTGTGTGTGTGTGTTAAAGAAATCTCAGGACTGGACTTTTTACAAATCCTACACACAGTATATTTATAGTCTTTTTTTGGCTCCCAAACAAAAGCTTTTTCTCTGATGTCCAACACTGACAGGACACATTGAGACAGCAAGAGAAATATACACACATAATGTGGTGTGTGTGTATGTATGTGTGCGTAAATGTATTTGTGTTTACTTTTACATTTATATAGCTATAAATACACCTATGCATTTTTGTATCTGTGAGTGTGCATCCACTCTTTGGAATGTGTGTGTGTGTGTTCTACCTTTGCATGTGTATACTGTATGTCGGAGTGAGCATATGTCAGTGAGTACGTGTGTGTTGACACACAGACACTTTACTTGGCCAAGGCAGCAAAGAGAAAAGCACGCACACACACACACACACACACACACACACACACACACACACACACACACACACACACACACACACACACACTGCATTCTGTGTTCTTGGAAGTGTTTTGACTTTATCCGCTTTAAGAGATGAAGAAATACTGGGCTCTTAGATAGATACACACACACACAAACACACACACACACACACACACTCACACACACACATACACCCACATACACACACACACACCATCATTATGATTTTATAAGCATACATTTTTGACATTGACTTCAAATTAATTTTGATGAACTAGGCAACTCTGCAGACATTTATCTGCATTTAGGGGGATCTCCTTCCTAGGTCTCTGTTTCAGACTGAAGTGAGTGCATTTGGGTGTGTGTGTGTGTGTGCATGTGTGTGTGACAATGTGAGTGAGAGAAGGGGAAAGAGAGAGTTTTCCAAACATGGTGTAAATGCATGCACACTCATGACTGCTCGTACACGCTTGTGCGTGCGTGCGTGCTCGCACACTCGCGCACACACACACACACACACACACACACACACACACACACACACACACACACATGCCACGTGAAGCTTGCAGTGTTGCATTTGGAAAGCAGCCCTGGGAAGGAGGTGACTGTATGGAAAGCGCACAGTGGAACAGCTGAGAGGAGAAACACACACACACACACACACACGCACACACACACACACACACTCCTTGGCAAGCATATAAGTATTCATTACTGGAGGCTTTTGGCGAAGTTTCTGCAAGTCTCACAAACAGTCGCATATATTCACTGCAGGACTTACAGAATGCATACCCTACACACCATATACATTCCAGTCTGCCTAAACAGATGTCAACACCTTCTCACAGAGAACATACTAAACACACAGCAACTGCACGCACACGCACACACACTCATACACTCGGCCAGCACATTATGATGTCTGCAAACATTCCCATAGAGGGTATACAGGGTTACCAACACACACACACACACACACACACACACACACAGAGTGAGTCAAGATAAACAGTGGCCATGCCTTCCAAATCAAGAGCATTTTAGTGGGCCAAAGACTGCTTCCATGCAAATGAAATCACATGCGACTGGTTATTCTATGTGCTTGTCTTCCAACAACCAAATTAGGACAGCACGTGTGTGTGTGTGTGTGTGCGTGCTCATGAAAGAGAGGGAAATAGAGACAAAGTAAAACAGAGAAAAGATAGCAAAAGACACAGTGAGAGAGTGATAGAGAGATACAGTGTTTATGTGTGTGTGTATGTGTGAGTGAGTGAGTGAGAGAGAGAGAGAGAGAGAGAGAGAGAGAGAGAGAGAGAGAGAGAGAGAAAGAGAGAGAGAGAGAGGGTTCAGAGAGTGCAACACTGCCCTGCATATTACATCATTGATTTATCACTGCTCCTGCTTGGCAAGGAGCCAAGACACTCATAACTATCTGAACACACACACATACACACACACACACACACACACACACACACACACACACAGAGACATGCACAGGCACACACTCACACACACTCATAACTATCTGAATATCATCTCTAGCAGTAGGAGGCACACACAGGCATACAGAGGGATTACTGTTAGCATTAGTATTTCTTTTGTTATTTCTATATTGGAATGGCCTCTGCCACTGCTCCGCTAACATTGTACCCCAACAGTCATGCTAATAAAACACTCTGGATTGGAATTAGAGATACTTCATGGTAATTTCCTGCATATGCACATGCCTCTGAAACATTTATTGAAAATGTTACACCAATAAAGCTTATGCTATCCTTATTCTGTGTGTGTGTGTGTGTGTGTGTGTGGGTGTGTGTGTGTGTGTGTGTGTGAGAGAGAGAGAGAAAGAGAGAAGTTTTGTTTTACCTTATTAATCTTAAATTACTATTTTACTTTTTAACCTTTTGCACTTTTCACATTATTGTTTTTGCCCTGACCGGTGCCT
>JAIFZK010000136.1:3627500-3632500 GCA_027481765.1 Tenualosa thibaudeaui | reverse complement strand
CTAAAGTTCAGGCTTCTGATGCTGTGTAAAAATAGCACCGTACTGTAGGAGGAGGGGTTTAAGCAGTAGAGGGCTGACTGGAGAAACACACACACACACACACACACACACAAAGTCAGACACATATATAAATAAACACAAACAGACATGCAACACATGTACATGCACACACGCACACAAACACACACACACACACACTTTCACATATATATATATAGACAGACAGACATGGAAACAGATATGGAAACTCATGCACACACATAATGATCAAACCCACACACACACACACACACACACACACACACACACACACACACACACACACACACACACACACACACACACGTGCACATAGAGTTGCTGTTGTGGATACCTGCGGGTGGAGGGGCGGGTGCCAGTGAGGCTATTTCCAAACACTGTCTGCAGAACTCTGAGCATCAGAGAACAGAGGGATGCAGAGAGAGAGGGACAGAGAGGGAGGTGTGTGTATACAGGGCTGGAGGGGAGGCCGTGTGTGTGTGCACGTGTGTGTGTGTGTGTGTGTGTGTGTGTGGGTGGTGGTGGTGAGGGGGTGGGGGGCTGCCGTATTTGAAGTCCCCCCCAACACACACCCCTGCCTCTTCAGTCGGCTCCCGACTTTGACTTCAAACGCGCCATGGAATTATAAAGATTAACTCCTCGTGCTGTGTCTCTCTTTCACACACACACACACACACACACACACACACACACACGCACACACACACACACACAAAGGCCGTCTGCTCCTCCTCCTATACTGCAGAACTATCTGCAAGGTCACCATGCTCTCTACAACCAAGTCAGGGAACCAAAAAAAAAGAAAAAAGCACTATGAGGTCTTTCTCACTTTCCAAGTCCACAGACTTTCTTAAAAACTCAAAATCGACCATCGACCCTCAAAACTCTGACTGAAAATCACAGACTGCGGCAAAAAAAAATTGTTCTGTCAAAAAAAACGTTATGTTCCACTTACAAAAAAACACACAGTGACAGGACATTTGGTGCACTGCGTTTTGAAACCATGTTGTAAAAAAAAGTTTCTTCATAGTTAAATACAGGTTGCTTCCAAAGCTGACAAGAAAATGAAGTAACGAACCATTTTGATTTCAATATTGACCAAAGTAATTATGATTGTCATTTCTGCCATGATCGAATAGAGGCTCTAGCTGATGTCCTTCAGCTGTGGGCAGGGAAGCAGAATGCTGTTGGTTGAAGATGGATGAGGCTTGAAGTCCCTCTGTAATGTTCACCTCACCCAGTTGGACACGGAGTGGGGAAGAGGCAAACAAAGGAGAAGCGGATGGCTCGTGCCTGTACGAACAGGAAACTAGGAAGGCACTGGGTAAGCACATTTTTCACACTGAAACACACACAAGGGCTTGCATCCTGCAGGAGGAATGGACCCTGTGAAACTGTGCGTGCACACACACACACACACACAAACACACACACACACAGCAAGGTAAGCATGGCTAGGGAAGAGAACGGGAGTGGTAGTGTGCAAAGCAGTTCATTGGGTGGTTAGTGTGCAGTAGGAATGTGGAGGAGAAGAGACCAAATGGCTTAATCTACCTCAGAGCAGGGGCCAAAGGACTGGGTTTGGAGAAGGTGTGGTGTGTGTGTGGGTGTGTGTGTGTGTGTCTGTGTCTGTGGGGGGAGGGTTAATAAATGTCATGCAGAGACTAAATAGTGTCTGGTGTGTGAGCATGTGTGTGTATGTATGTGTGTGTTGTGTGTGTTTGTGTGTGTGTTGTCATGGGTATCCTAAAGCAGCCAGAGGGGGGTGGAGGCGGGGGGTTTGGGAATGTCTGGCCAGTTGGGGTCACAGGAGTTCATGGTGTCTTGAAGCGTTCTCTTTCACTCACACACACACACACACGCACATGCGCACACACACACACACACACACACACACACACACACACAGACAGACAGACAGACACCTTTTATCACATCAGAGACAGACAGACACACTTACACACAACTTGTAGGCAGACAAACAAACACACACAGACACACCACACACATACTTTTCATCGCATTACTTCAAATGATGTTTAAATGCGGGAGTTCATGATTGCAATGGGCAAAGAGCATGTTTTCTCATGACAGCTACACACATACACGGACACGGACACACACACACACACACACACACACACACACACACACACACACACACACACACATTCACATATAGTAAGCCAAAGCACATAATGCTGGAATGTAAACATTCCAGCAGTCAGCCATGTCTGTTTTCTTGTGTGTTTGTGTATACCTCTCTCTGTCTCTGTCTCTCTCTCTGAGTGTGTGTGTGTGTGTGTGTGTGTGTGTGTGTGTGTGTGTGTGTGTGTGTGTGTGTGTGTGTGAATAGATACAGATGAGAGCTTAACTCTTGAGACAGCAGTGTGCAATGAGACGTGAGGTAAATCTGTCCAATCGGACTTTTCTCACATCATTAGCCTGTTTGTGTGTGTGTTGTGTGAGTGTGTGTGTGTGTGTGTGTGTGAAAGGGAGACACATACGCAGTTTGTCATAACTGTTTGTGTAAATGCAAACATATTATATTTCAACAGTGTGTGTGTTTGAGTGTGTTGATCCAAAGGTGCTTTTTGTTTAAGTGTTACAGGCTCAGTCAGAGAGTGTGTCTCACAAGAGAGTGTGAGAGTAGGCTTTAGTGATCACACACACAATGTGTAAGCACCAATCAAGTTTCTTCTTCATCATGAAGTGTGTGTGTGTGTGTGTGTGTGTGTGTGTGTGTGTGTGCGTGCGTGCATGAGGTAATTAAAACACTGCAGGGTAAATGTGAGCGTGTGGGTGCATAGGTGACAAACACTGAACTGTGCATGAAAGCATGCCTGTGTGTGTGTGTGTGTGTGTGTGTGTGTCTGTGTGTTTACGTGAGAGACATTGCAGATGTAATTAATCCACTCTAAGGGGGACCACACAGACCTGTGTCGCCATAGTGTCACTCTTGCTTGGGGTGGGGTATTCCTGTGTGTGTGTGTGTGTGTGTGTGTGTGTAGGGGTGGTGTTTGGCTGTGTTCGCTGTGGGTGGTACTATGTGTGTGTGTGTGTGTGTGTGTGTGTGTGTGTGTGTGTGTGTGTGTCTACAGGGAGACCATGTGCCACCAGTACTGATTCCTACAGTACAGAGTAGGGAGGTAGCCCAGCAGGGAGGTAGCCCAGAAGTATTTTGCGGTTTTCATGTGTGGCCCCACACGTGCACACAGACACAAATGCTACAAGCATCCAAAAGAGAAAAACTGTGTACTGCCACACAGCGGTCACTAATGTAACTCTGTGTGTGTGTGTGTGTGTGTGTGTGTGTGTGTGTGTGTGTTTGAGACTCAAGCAGCTATCACAAAAATACACCTTGAAACAAGAGACAGAGTAAAAAAAGAGAGTTATAAAGGACAGGATGGGACATAATAAAACAAATAAAAAAAAAACATCTAGAGCAGAGAGAGAGAGAGAGAGAGAACAAGGGGAGGGAGATTTGCCAGCTGGAAAGGCAGGCTGTGTGTTAAAAAAAGACAGAAGAAAAGAAAGAAAAAAAAAAAGAAACGAGTGCTGGAAGCAGCCCAGCTTTGTCCCTCTGGTCTCCCCTCTCCTCCTTGGGCCCTCCAGGGGAGCGGCGTCTGGCACAGGCAGGCCTGCCGACCTCTCTGGCCCACGGCCAGCACTCACACAAGGGCCACCGCACTCAGGAAAGCCCCAGGCTGCAGGGGGGGCATCAGGCCCCTAGGCACTCCAGCAGGCTGACCCAGGGGCAAGGCTTGATCACTCACACACATACACACACACACACTCACACAATGCACGCATGTGGGCATGTTTTCAAAGATTAAATATACACACACAAACACACAATGCACACATATGGGCTCTCTAACACACAACACACACTCACATGTGCATGTACAGACTCTCGATACACACACATGAGGGCATGTTCTCAAATAAGAAACACACTTACATCAACATGAGCTCACACCCCAAGACCTTCATTTACACACCCACTTAAGCACCCACCCACCATTCAGCCTGTAACCAAGTCACACACACGCACACACACACACACACACACACACACACACACACACACACACACACACACACACACACTGCTAACCCACAGCTAGCCCACAGCTCTCCAGACACAGGCAGCTGTTAGCTCCACATCGACCCTCCAATTAATATCCCACAATGCAATGCTACCGGGAGCCAGCCAACAGCCTCAGCTCCAGCCCTAGCCCTCTTTGCAGACACACACACACACACACACACACACTTAAAGGCTAATGCACTTCCCAGCTCCCCCTTGAGCTCTGCATGGTGTTGGGGAGGCTTCAGTTCCACCCAAACCAGCGTGAAGAAGAACAACACCGCAGTGAAACAGGGCCCGTTCTAGTCCCGGCAGGAGAACCACACAGCACTCAGCGTTCTATGAGGGTTTCCTGCACCACATTTACTTATCATGGGATCAGATCTTATTACCTACAGAACAGGGTAATGCTATATGTCATACTCCTCAGTTGCGCACATACGCATACACACACACACACACACACACACAGACACAAACATACACACACACACACTACTAGGAGGACATACTGCAGCTAATGTGATGAAGTCATTCTACGATGATGTGCTCTATGACTGACCCCAGATCTAAGCCCAGCTTCATAATTGGCTGTGTTGTACCTGCTACATTAGGATTCAGTGTATGTGAGTGGACAGGGGGAGAGCAACTCCGGTAAGGACCAGACTGAGATCACATCACATTAGAACATCGCTATCAAACGGACAGAAATGAGAACGCTATCTGCCACACACTTCTCCTCTCTTGATCTCTCCTGTGTATGGGTCACTACCCAGGTAGCTGAGGGAACCACGGGGGTGGGCTGGACGTGAACATTATCTCATTCTGGCAAACCCATCTTTCACAATTACGTCATCTTTCAGTCTGT
>JAIFZK010000136.1:3615000-3620000 GCA_027481765.1 Tenualosa thibaudeaui | reverse complement strand
GTTCTCTTACCCTCTCTCAGTCTCTCTCTATCAGTCTTCCCTCTCTCCCTCTCTTTCTCCTTACTCCTTTTGCTTTTGGTTATTCTCTTTCTTTCAGAGTTCTCTTTCTTTCTCTCACTCTCTTTCTCTCTGTCTGTGGAGGAGGAGTCAAAGTCTGGGTGGGCTGTCAATCATTCTGTCAAAGGGGTGGGAGAGACTGGGACTCTGGCTGTCAATCACCCTGCTACAGACTTTCTCGGAAGTTAGATGCATACTCTACCTGTGTGTGTGTGTGTGTGTGTGTGTGTGTGTGTGTGAATGCGCACACACATGTGTGTGTAATGTGTGTGTCTGTGTGTCAATGTCATCTCCAGTATACCATCCATCTTTCTATCTGAATGTTCTTTTCACCTACTAGGCACATGCACACACACATGCACACACATATACACACACACACACACACACACACACACACACACACACACACACACACACACACACACATTTCCACAGACCCACCATAAACAGTCCACAGAAGACACGCAAAAACAAAAAGAGTGAACTTTTCACTTACCAAAGTTTTCTCTGTTCTCATGTAAAATTCACCAGCATCACCGCCCCCCGCAAGATACACACACACACACACACACACACACACACAATACAGTAAAAGATTCTCTTACCACTCCTTCTTTCTTTCTCTGCTTCTCTTTTTTCCCTCCCTTTCTTCCTCTCTTCTCCTGAGATTTGGAGAGACAGGATTGGTGCAGCTGAACACCTTTCTAGGAACGACAGATTAGAAGACAGAGTGGAAGACAGAAGAAAGAGGGGGAGAGAGGGAGGAAGAGAAAGGTGAAGATGGGGATGGCAAAGAAGACAAGAGAACTCAGTTAGATCAGACAGACAAGTCTGTGTGTGTGTGTGTGTGTGTCCAGACTGAATCACAGAAGGTCTCAGGGGAATGTGTGGCTGTGAGTGTGAGAAGGTGTGAGTGAGCAAGTGAGTAAGTGTGTGTGTGTGTCTGTGTTTGCAAGTGTGACTGTCTGACACTGCCTCCACATTTCACAAACCTGACTAAATAGCAAGGTCTTGTACACCCCGACAAGATGACATTTTATGTGATAACTCTCCCAGTCTCTCACATACTCACTCCCTCTCTGTCACACACACACACTCCCTCTCTGTCACACACACACACACACACACACACACACACACACACACACATTGTAATGAGCGAACTTCAGGGAGGAGAGATCCAGCTAGGAAAAAGTGTTTGATCTCATCCATCGCATCAGACACACACACACACACACACACACACACACACACACACACACACACACACACTTCTGTTAAAAAGGGATCCAGCTAAGACAGAGTGTTTGATCTCATCTATGGTATCACACACTAATACTGACACACACATACACACACACTTGAATACACTACAAGACTCCGTCCCCATCTTATGGTTGCTCTAGTAGTATTGTTTTCCGATGAAAGAATCACACGTGCGCCACTCCTCCTCCACCCCTACTTGCTTTCTCTCCTTCTTGCCTTCTCTCTCTCCCTCTCTCTCTCTCTCCGTTGCGCTCTCTGATGAAGTGGATTACTGAGGCAGACAGTGGGATGAGGACACAGATGTTTTTTGTGTGTGTGTGTTTGTGTGTGTGTCCATGTTCATTTGCTGTAATGACTCTCCAGCAGACACCACTTCTGCGCTCTGTACCCATCTCTAGACCTCAGATAGCACAGGCACACAGACACATAGTGGGACAGCGTGAGAGAGGGAAAGGAGGAGAGAAGGGAGGAGAGGAAGTGAGAGTAAGAAAAGCAGGAAGAGAGGGCATGGAGTGTGAAAAATAAATGACAGGAAGAGAGGGCACAAGAGGAAAAGAAAGAGAGAGAGGGGTGTGGGGGGAGGAAAGGTAGGAGGGTGAGAGAAAGAGAGAAAGAAGTTCCATTGCTTTGTGTGTGTGTGTGTGTGTGTGTGTGTGTGTGTGTGTGTGCTGCTACTGATGGTGTTACATTTTGGCCTCAGCCACAACAGCCTCCTCTCATTCTCAACAGACTTCCATATGCTTTAGTCCTTTGGGATTTTGTGTGTGTGTGTGTGTGCGCGTGCGTGCGTGTGTGTGTGTGTGTGTCTGTGTGTGTGTGTGTGTGTGTGAGTGTGTGCGTGCGTGCAGTCCCTTAGGGTGCAGGAGCTTCTGGGCTTGAGGGGGCCACTCAAAAGGACTGTGTGTACGTGACACACTGCGCATAGCAAATGCACAGCACTTCTATTTCACACACTCCATTTCTCCTTCTCTCTCTTGCTTTCTCTCTTTCCACACACACACACTAAAGAGCAGCATAAAATATTCAGTGAATTTTTCGACATGTGCTCTTTCCCCCTTTGCACGTGTAGAAGTGCAAAAAAAAAAGAAAGAATGAGAGAGAGCGCAGGAGGAAGGAAGGAAGGAGAGAGAGAGAAGGGAGAAGGAGGAGGAGGAGGAGGGAGTCAATGAGGGCAAAAGAGGAACTGGGTAGAACAAGCAGACAGACAGAGAGAGAGAGAGAGAGAGAGGGACAGAGAGAGAGAGAGAGAGAGAGAGTGCGAACCAAGCTGACTCCTATCCAAGCAACTCCCCTTAGCAACAGCCACAGCAGTGGCGGTGCCCCATTGGCCGGCTGACAGCACGCATCACAATCCCATGAAGGGGTCTTCCACCAATCAGGTGGCAGGGAGTTGGGGAGCTGGGCTGGGAGAGCTGCAGTTTGGATTCCATGCTCACCATGGCAACAGAGGCTTACTCCTGGCCTGGAGGAGGCCTGCGAAGCTTTAACCTGTCCGTCAAGAGGGCCACGGCCAAGTCAAACACACACACACACACACACACACAAACACACACAAACACGCCTGCACAGTGAATGCACGTGCCAAACACACAAACCACAGTAAATAAAAACACATCGGCACACAAGCAGCACAGCACACATAGACACACACAGATACACTGTACACACACAGGCCCACACATGCACGAAGACACACACGTGCACAAACCACACACATACATACACACACACACACACACAGAGCAAATACTCCCTCAAGCACTCCCTCCCCGTGTAAACATTCCCATTCCTTCCCTCTGTAAAGAAGTCATCCAAACCAAAGACTACATTCACCTTTCCCGTCATGGGGCACAAAATGCACCTGTGAGGTTCTGCATTACTGGCTGGTTCCTCCATATACTGTAATAGAACCCTGATGATGGTTCTCGTTACACAAACAACAGATCCAAGAACCACTAGAACTAACAATACTAGAACAAACAACAACAACTATGACAACGTTTTCACTGGAAACCTCTTGGCATCTTGCTGGACAAGTAATCAGTACCGTCACCTAGAAAGAGTTTCTAGAACTTATAATCGATTTATCTTTCAGAAAATCCCTTGTCGGGGTGTCTTATGACACCAGACTCTTGGAACTCGGGCCTAGTCCTTAATCTGATCCAGAATCAGCATCTCAATCATTACAGAGATGGCCTGGGTCTAACCATTCTATCATGCACTTATACATTGTTCTCTAAGACTAATCTTAACAACATTCGTTGTTTTCTAAACATTCTCACATAGCATTAAAATATGGATCACACACAAATCTGTGATTTCCTTTCTGGAAATGGTCCAAAAACCATGACATTTGTAAGTAGGACTTTACAAACTCCTCAGGGAAATTTTTGGGAAACACAACCGATTTTCCGGTGGAACCTCTGAGATGTGTTCCCAACTGGTTCTGTACGACATTTCACACAAAGACCAAATCTCATTAAAGAAGCTAAAGGTAATTCTTTTCTGTGAAACAGCAAAAAAATATGAATGACCAACTATTCTGAAGTTACAGTATGTAAAGACGCCTAGGCACTGCCAAAGACTGTTATATCAGATGCCTCTGGTACCGTGTTGTCCACAGTCACTGTAGTTAGCTTGCTAGCTAACTAGCTTTGGCTCTTCCTCTGAGAACTTGACAGAAACGGGTGGCAGCCTGTCCCTCAAACAATAACTGAAAGAATTTTCCAGAAGCAGTGGCTGGGCGCAGGGCGTAAGGTACCTCTCTGGCATGTTTTGTTTGGCTCTCACAAATGATGAAGGTTGTTTTGGGCAAAAGTGTCTGTGAAGAAATGCAAACACAAACATGAATAAACCTGATTTCATCCAGCGTCGCTGACCACTTTACTTGATGCATGGGATTAGAGATCATCATCTGGCTCTCGCTAGAAGCCATTCATCCCACAGCACAGTGTCCATCATCTCGCCTGCTGGAGGTACATGACAACTCCATCACGCTCCCACTGAGGACCCATACACTTTGTTTTACGCAGAATCCTTTTCTCATCCTACGTACGTTTGATAGGACCTGGCATGTGTTGATACAACGTTGCATCAGCCATGATTGTTTGTTTGTTAGTTTAGTTCAATGCATCTACTGTATACAGAGCAAAGCGTATGGGAATCAGAAATCTGCGCCAAACAGCCTGAGAGGGACATACACACATACTCTCTCTCTCTCTCTCACAGACACACACACACACACACACACACACACACACACACAAACAAAGCTTAGTCAGGCCGATATGTCTTTTAAACCAGTATAATCCTATAAGGTGTGTTTGAGCCCTCATTCTGTGCTTTCTTTCTGCGTGTGTGTGTGTGTGTCTTGATTAGCGCAGCAGCGGCTAGCTCTCGACACCAAAGGGAGCGTGGACAGGCTTGTTTAGGGCTTTAGAGGCGCCCTTAAGCTTCCACTAACACTCTTATCAGTTTTCACCATGAATAGGGCCACATATCTATACAGCACTGTGTGTGTGTGTGTGTGTGTGTGTGTGTGTGCGTGTGTTTGTCAAAGAGATAGAGGAGCTTAAGAGAGAAAGAAGGACATAGAAAAAGATGTGTGGAGGTGTGTGTGTGTGTGTGTGTGTGTGTGTGAGGGGTCTTTGTTCTCCAGGTAATGGACAAGACAG
>JAIFZK010000136.1:3567500-3610000 GCA_027481765.1 Tenualosa thibaudeaui | reverse complement strand
TAGCAGTGACAGATCACCTAGCCACCAGACACAGACACACATACACACTTTACTGCCTCAGGCCAGACACACAGCATTTACCAGAAACACACACACACACACAGAACCACTCACACAATCACTGCCAGTCAAAGACGTTTAGACACACACACACACACACACACACACACACACACACACACAGTTTAAACTGTCAGAAGCACCCAACAACTCACAGACACAGTCAAGACACACACCCTCACAAACTCTCAAGACTGAAACCCAAGCACTCATCCACCCTCTTGTTTCCTCTCCTTCACTCCTCTCCTCCACACTCTATCCCTCGTTCTTTAGTGGGCACGGGAACAGAAGTCCTAAAAGCTGAGCAGAGAAATGGGGGATCAGAGGACATACACATACACACACACACACACACACACACACACACACACACACACACACACACACACAGAAGATGAGCTCTTATCTCATCCTCAAGATATACCAGCCTGTCTGGTCTCACTCTCTTTCTCATACACATACGCGTACACATACGCGTACACATACACACACACACACACACACACACACACACACACACACACACACACACACACACACACACACAGGACAGTTTTTATAGTGCTGAAGTCTTTTATCTCCTTTGCACTCCCCCTCCTCTTCTTTCTCTCTCTTTTCTCTCTCTTTCTCTCTGTCCCTCACTCTCTCCCTGGGTAGCAGAGGTCATTGTTGATCTCTATCAGTGCTGGGACAATGGCCACCGGATGAACCACACTGACACCCCATCACACACTCTGGGGCCCAGCGGAAGCACTGAACACTGCTGTGTGTGTGTGTGTGTGTGTGTGTGTGTGTCTGTGTTGTCCAGTGCCACTTCTCTCTCTCTCTCCCCCTCCCTCCCCTTCTCTCTTCCTCTCTCTCACACACACACAAACACAGCCACACACACACTGACATTATCTTTCTTTCCTCTTGAATATGGTGATCCCAGACACCACCCCTCTGTGTCTTTCTCTCTCTCTCTCCCTCTCCCTCCCTCTCATACTCTCTCCATCCAGCTCACTTGTCTAATCTGGTCAGAATCCAAACCCCGACTACATAAAACACCTTTGTGTGACATGATGTCATACACACCACATACCGTATATGGAAACACAGAGCTCCTGAGAGAGAGAGAGAGAGAGAGAGAGGGAGAGGGAGAGGGAGAGGGGGAGGGAGAGAGAGAAAGAGAGGTGGAGGAAAGAGAGAGAAAGAACATAGGAGGGGAGTTCACAGAGAGAAAGAAAAGCTTGATAATTTTGGAAGCCAATAAAAAGACAGAGGGAGAGAAAGAGAGGGAGAGAGAGAGAGAGAGAGAGAGAGAGAGAGAGAGAGAGAGAGAGAGAGAGAGATTTTTTACCAAGTAGGCTACTCATAAAGGTGAGGTGATCCTACCTAAGCCCTGTTTGGAGGGTGATTCTGGAGTTTGAAATATGGCCGGAGTAATGGAGATTTCAGGACAAAGAAACATTTAAACTTTGAAAAGAGCTTGAAAACATAACTCAGAATGACTCAGTGTCCAAACATTCTTTTCACTCTTAGCACAGCAAGAGCACCAGCAGTCACACACACACACACACACACACACACACAATGGAGGTAGCAGTCGGCCAGAACGAACAGGACCAGGCTAGTCCAATAACACACAGGAAGACGAGGACAGTATTCAGTATGTTTCTGCATGTCTTCATTGGTACTCATCATCACTGCATTTAAAGTCTCTCTCCCTCCCTCTCTCTCTCACACACACACACATACACATACACACACACACACACACACACACACACTTCCAAAAACATAGACAGAGACAGTTGCAATATGCAATCGCACACACACATTTACAAACTATTCAGCTGCAGCTTCATGGCAGTATACACACACATCTGTGCAGACACACACACGCATCAACACACACACACACACACACACACACACACACACACACACACACACACACAAGAACTGGTGAACACACAGCTTGATCTTTACACACACACACACACACACACACACACACACACACACACACAGACATAAACCAAACTAGCCAGACACAAGCATACAAACATGTAACAATACCCACTGACAGATAGACCCACCCACCCACCAACCCACACACCTCACACACACACACACACACACACACACACACAATGGAACACACAACTTCATCTGTCTGTTTATTTTCTACACTCCTCAGAAACCCCACATTACCCACAGCTATAGTACATCTGCATGCATCCAATCATGCATGCATGCACGCACACACACACCCACACACACATCCACACAAACATTCAACCAGACCCGAATTGCTGTTTTAGATCCAACAAATGTCACTCACCTATACCCAGAAGGTGTTTGTCAGAGCTTGTCAACAGCCTCTTAGCATGGTCAGCAATCTACTCAGAGACACACACACACTTTCCTCACACACACGCACACACACATGCTAACCACACACACACACACACCAACTCTCAGCATGGTCAGCAATCTACTTAGTTGTTGCTCAACAGTCTTTGTCCAGACAAATGACAGATGAGATAAGGAAAGTCCTGTAAGTTAAGACCATCCTTAGTCTGGAGCACCCTGAGACACTCTCAGACACCCAAGGGTGCTCCGGAGAGCATAAGCCAGGCCCATGGCATTTGTGCTCTTTCTTTCTCCAAAGGACTGCACTGAAAGATGACAAACAGCTATGTGTGTGTGTGTTTTTTTTTTTTTTTTTGAGGGGGGGTTACAGATGCCCAGAAAAGGCCAAGACCATTGATTGGTGATGTTTGACCCCCTGGGCTTCCATATGGGCACAGAACATTTGGCCATTTGAGTGTTTTTTTCCTCTCCCTGTTAACCTCCTGTCCCCTGCCCTCACCAGGGGTTGGAAACAGCACTGCCCCTCTCTCTCTCTCTCACACACACACACACAGTGTAAATATTTATCAGAGCTTTGGTCTGCTGGGGCAATGTCCCCTTCTCATAGGGACAGGGTGACCTGGGAGGCATGACCCACTAGGGCAGCCTCTAACGTCCAGTCTTTTGCCCCATAACCTCTTCAGTATTCAGTAGGCTCAGAAAGGCTTACCTGCCCAGCATGATGTTCTCTGCCTGGGGGAGATGTGGACAGAGAAACCCATGGCAGAGGGACATCTGGAGGTCTGAGAGGAGCAGAGGGCAGACTCTATAAGGGAAGATGGGATTTGTTTGAAAAAATGATAAGGGTACAATGACCTATTGCAAATGATTGAAAACACAACAAAACAACAACAGCAACAGTAACAACAACAACAACAACAACAAAATCTTTTGCTTATATGCTTAGATGCTGCCAAAGGCCATAGTGGTAAGCTTTAACAAAGGCATCATCCATCATGTCACTGCTCTCTCTCTCGCTTGGCTTGCTCATGGTGTGTGTGTGTGTACGGGGGTGACCTTGAATGAGTTGTGGCCCAGCAATCCAGACTTACCCTCTTGGGAAAGCTGATTGGCCATCTGGTCTGCCACTCAGAGGCAAGAGCAACTCCATGATTGGCTGTCATGGTCCTGGGACAAACTCACTGACCCCAGAGCAGCACTGCTGAGTATGACGGCCCCTCTGCTTCATCAACATGCAAGTTTGGTTGCTGTTCTCTGCAAACACCCAACAATGGAGCGGTGAGCTAATCAGTGCTTGGTGTTTTATATCTTAATATATTTCCACTCAGGACCGGTGGGCCTTCTATGTGTGCACTAAGGTGTTTGCTTAAATAGACTTATTCTTGTTTTTACAGCTTAGAAGGGAATATGGTAACCTATAGACAAAGCACACAATGAGCAGAGAGCTCCCCCTTCAGTCAAAAGGAGAGAGAGTGGTGGGTGCTTGACTTAAATTCAATACAATGGGAACACAGGTGTCTATTCTATCTTTTGAACGATACCAGTGACAATGAATTAACAGATGATGCTAATATTAGCTGTCTGAAAAAAGTCTCAACTGTATTCATCACAGAACTTCAAATGAGATCAGTTTTAAGCTTCATCATGAACTATGTTTAACAAGACCCAGAGGTAGGATCTCCTTTGAAGGGACAAACTTGATTATACTACAAACCATCATTAAATCATCTAAATCAGGGGTGTCAAACTCATTTTGGTCCAGGGGCCGCATACAACTACATATGAGCTCAAGGGGGCCGGAGCACAAAAATCACCTCATACATTTAAAAATATATAGATAGTAAATGTGCTAAAAACAAGTGCAATAGAAAATCTTTTTTATTTAAAGAACTTAAAATAGCATTTCTGTAAATATTTGTAACATAATCATACTTCATTGAAACAACACTTTGTATGGCATCGTTCGTTGAATTTCAAGTTAATGCTGGGCACTTCTGATAGGGTGGGCCAGCTGTCAATCATAGTGGCACTGGCCCACGTATATTTTATTAAAAATGGGCCGCGGGCAGCATCTTTGACACCCCTGATCTAAATGCTACAATGTTCATTCAAATAGCACAGTGTAAGAATTACATTTTTCAATGGACTGGATTGAACCCACTAAAGAGGTATTTAGCACTAAGGAGGTGTCCACTAAAAAGGTATTTAGCACTGAAGGGGTGCCCACTAAAGAGGGATCAAGCACCAAGGAGGTGCCCACTAACGAGGTATCTAGCATTAAGGAGATGCCCACTAAAGAGGGATCAAGCACCAAGGAGGTGCCCACTAACGAGGTATCTAGCATTAAGGAGGTGCCCACTAAAGAGGGATCAAGCACTAAGGAGGTGACCACTAAAGAGGGATCAAGTACTGAGGAGGTGCCCACTAAAGAGGCACTAACCTGTGGAGGACTACCTCATCCACAGAAAAGAACTAAGGAACTAAGATTCATGTGAGAACTGGAGAACATGTGAGAATCGGACCGATAAGAAGAATCGCCAGACATTATTGATCAAATCAATTCCCATCCCATAGTGACCAACTTATTCACTCATACTACAACAACTAACTCAAAGCTTCAAGCACATCACAACCTTAAAGTGATTTCATACTCTCTTCTCTCTAATTCTAATCCGTAGGAAGGGCTCTTTTCAGCAGGCTGCAAAGGGCCACCAATTACACCAAGAACACCAATTCTTACGTTGTGTATGCTTTACAACCCAAAGGTAAACGCCTGACTGCAACTTCTCAAATACAGGTAGTTTGGTGCCACCTTGTGGGGAACATATCAACATCTCAACTATGGTCTCATCCAGTGACATTCACACATGCATACGTACATACATACACACACACAAATAAATAAGTCTATACATAATCGCAAAACTATTTTGTTCTCTTTTATGGTAGATTTCTTTTTTTTTTTAACTTCTTGAAGGTGTAATGATTGTTGGATGACATCACTTTGGCTTCTGTTTCTAACCAGATGCTTTTGTGCAAGGAAACATACATTCCATTCACAGGCAAACCGGGCAACATTGTTCAGTTAGTTTACCAGCTTTGAAGTCACTCTGATGGTTAAATTGCTCATTACGGGGTGAATGAAGACTCTCTAGGCTGCATCTACCTATAGTCTGTACTTTCTACACTTGTGAGCTGCGTAAACGAAAAAAAAAAAAAGCCAATGAAACTGAAACTGAATGAAACTGAAATTCTTTATTACCATGTCAATAATCATCACTGGTTCCTATTGTTTGGACTGCAAACAAATCCACATTGATAGATGAGAATGCACAACATTGTTGCCATTTATTTTTTATATTTATTGTGGTGACTGTAGAGGGAGCTCCAGAGGTAAAAAAAAAAAAAAAAAAAAACTCCAGAGTTGTGATATTGTCTGGAGGACAGACAGCTCCCACTTTTTCATCTCAACAAAGACCTTTTCTTATCTTTGTACTCAAAGAACCTTGGGCTATGAGATATTCCCTGAATGTGATACATGTGTATTATAGGTTATAAATAGTTCTATCTCAATTCTTGAAACTGGATCATATGGGCCATGTTGGATTGGAGTTTAAATGTTAATCACTGTAGTAGTGATTAACATTTAAACTCCAATCCAGTAAGTATATGGCCCATATGGCCCATATACTTACTCACCATTACTGACCACCCCCCCCTCTCTCTCTTCTTAACACCTCTGTAGTCTGTCTCTCCTCTTTATACCCCCTCTTCTCTCTCTCTTTCTCACACACACTTCTTTCTCTTTCACACTATTACATGATTTTTCTCCCCTTCTATTCCAAGATATTTTACTAAGAGTGCTGTTTCACCACAGTGCTGCCAAAGGTGTGACCTTCATTCTAAGGGGTGTGTGTGTCTATGATTTCTCTTAATAGCTGTAACATCTGTTTCTTAAGTCTGTGCTCCAACCATTACCTACATAATTCATATTAACCTCACAAGTACAGGCCAATGTAATATTTATAGACACCTAATACATAGGCCTACATATCATTGTGACCATGCCATGTGCTTTTATATTGCAAAATTGTGTCTTATATACTGTATGCAACACTAGGCTATCCATCATTTGTAATTGTGATTTTCTGTATTTCTTGGGGCTGCTGTGTGTACTTCTCATGGAATAGTGGCTGTTAGTCATCCTGAACACAACTTTCCATTCATTTGCATTGTGATTAACACAGCAGCCACATGTGGCGCTAGCAGATTTGCATGCTACCTCCTGACTAATATGGACAAGTCACTTGGACAACATGACGGTGGTATTTCCCTCATGTAGGTAGTGCAGGCTGAGCAGCTTTAGTGAGGCCTTCACATAGAGAAATACCAGAATATTACTGCCAAACAGAACACATAATCAACACCCATCAGCTCAGCTGTCAGAAAACTTTGTCATTACAGTATCAAAACTGTAAAACTTTTTTGAATAGAATCAAACATACAGAAAGCATACTTGTAAACATTGTTAAACATGTTGCAATAACAAGTGTAACAACGGCACAAGAGCCTATAAACAATGGCGTATTTCTTTATTCATTTATTTGAAATTAAAAAAACCTGCAAATTTGTACAAGTGTCATTTAACAGTGATAATGCATGACGGAGAGATATGATGCGGAGAGCGGACAGATGTGATCTTTTCAGGTGTTACTGTCTCTATCACTGTGTGTGTGTGTGAGAGAGAAAGAGAGATGCGAGGACCAAGATGTCATGTCAGACTCTCTCTTGTCAGTTGATGATCCATCACAACAAGCTCCGACACATATTAGACTACTGTTCACTGACTTCAACCAGCAACAAAGATTGAATTTTGATCACACTTGTATTAATATCATTCAACAAAGATTTAAAACACAGAAAACAGTAAGTCCTTAAATTAGTATTCCAACCATCTATAACCTATGGAGCCCATCGTTAATAACACAAACACTAAAATACAGATAGTAAGTAACTCGTGGTGCACCTCCCACCTCTTCCTCAGACCAGTATTCTGGGAGCTAAGCGAGAAGCGAGAGCCAAGGGGCATCAATTAGTGGTGCCGTGGTGCCCTCTTGTGTTCAATTTGGTTCATTACGCCTACTACGCAAGGGGGCGGTAACAGTGAGGAAAGCGAGAGGAGTGGAGGATGAAGAAAAAACAACAGAAAAAAATTCAAACGTTCTTCCTGGAAATTCTATGAACCCGCCACAACTTCACCACATGACATTTCAGAAAGAAAATGCGACACTCCTTCTCTACTACCAACAGGCCCCGATTTCATTCAATGGCCGCGGTTGCTTCACAAATAATTATTTAAATACACGCCAGGTTTACACCCCAGATCTTACGCGGTTTTACAAAACCAAAGCTTTTGTAGATTACGGATTTATGAGATTTAGCCTACGAGAATCGTCATTTAGTTAGCGAAAGAGCGTGTGGGCTGCTCTTCTTAGGAACTGCAACACATCAGTACCCCCCAACTCCTACTCGTTTCCCGTAAACCAAGAGTAACTGTATGAGATCATCAGTTTCATTTGAAGCAGCCGGAGAGTCCAAGTTTCTACAAATTAGATAGCTACTCATACGACACGCAAGCACGCCAACTGCTATGTCCTTCTCCAAATCTCTGGCGCAATGAAAGCTAAGTTTAAATGAATGGGGAAAAAGACGTTCCGCTAATTTAAAAGGCGGCCGGAGATTCTTCATAACAATGAATTATGGTGATTAACAGCGCAAAAATGGCATTAATCAATGCGCGCACCAGAATGGATCGGGTCGGATTTACTGGAACGTTCCACATTGTGTAGAAGCAATAGCATCCCGTGGCGTAAGTACCTGTTATTGGTGCGGATGCAAAAGTGTAAAAAGTCCTTTGCCGCTCTCTTACCTGCTGCCAAAAGACACAATGTGACTGGGAGGTGCCGTGTCCCTTTCCATAGCGTGAAATCGTCCAGTGTTGCATCCCAAAAAGACGATTATGTCACGTACTCTCCTCTTCCCACCCGAATGGACGCCTGGAGAGGCACGCAGCAGGAGCATGGTCATGTTTGAAGGTTTAATTAGCCTATGCTTTCCAAATCGATACGCATGTTTCAAATGACGGCGTTAGGATGCACTTCTACACGCGCAGATACATTATGCAACCGAAGGAAAATCTGTGACCGTTATCGTGGCTTGTTGCAGTTATTTCTTGCCATAACGTTTGTCATGCAAGTTAAACATGATCACAAAAATTGCCACACGATTTTTTGTTAAAACGGCGGACAAGTGGTGTCTGACGCGGAAATCCGCGCAAGCTGAACGAACGCGTTCGCATGTTCAGGAGCCATGAGGCGGTTTGTAGATCTGCAGCCGCAGATAGGCAGCCAAAGCAGCGGAGAGGATTTGAAATTGCGCAGTTTTAATTCCATTGCAACGCTGGCACTCCATTCCTCTTCTTCTCCTTCTTGTCGTCTCCCTCTCCGCTCTTTCGGGCGCTATTCCTTCCTCCTCCCTCACCCTCTCTCTCACTTTTACTCTGGAAGTCTCTTCCCTCCCTCATGCAGGTTATTTTCGGTGGAAGAGTCTTGGACATGAGTGCCCCGCCTCCACACTCATTGGGAAAGCACGGGAGGCTGTGACTTCCAAAAAATTCCACCATTTCTTCGTTCTCTCCGGAAAACGGCCGGGATTAATGCGTAGCGACTTACTTAAATGCAGTCAATCCATGGAAACAAGGGAGTCATCTACTCGTTACAAATGCATTTTGTGTTTGAAACATTGTTTCACTGTACGAATCCAGTCCAGGTCAATCCCTCACGGAATTGACATTTTAGGGTCCTGCACTCATGTCTGGCATTTGGGAATTGAGTGTTGACATACAATTCAAGGTGTACATTTTACCACTGAAAACAGTGCAGTATTCTTAAGATGAAGCTGGTGAAGGAGTACAGCCCAAAGCCCCGGTTTGCAGACTGGAGAGACCCTTGGCAAAATGACTAAAACCCTCTGAGGAATTTGTCCCCCATTAAAATAGGTAGGCTACTGCGCCACCGCTGCCACTATTCCCCATACTCCCCCGCCCAAACACACTCACCATTTTCAAATCTTCAGGGCTGAGAGTTGATTACAATGGGACCTTGGGAGGCCTATTTGAATTTGAATTCGATGTGTTGCTATGAGCACAGCAACAAGCAGTTAGCGGTACACGCAGGCCAGCAGAGCAACTCTCCTCGGCCTCTCTGGATAAAGGAGAGCCTTACTGTCTGTCTGAGGAAGTCCCACTCTTTTGCTTGCTCTCTCTCTCACCCTCTCATTCAGGACTACAGGAATGGCTGAATGCAGTTGTGAACATCCCTAACCTTTCCACCTCCCCTTCCCCTGCTGCCCTCTCTCCCCATGACTCATTCCTTCCTTTGGAATCACAGTTTTCTATTTCTATTTTTTTTTATTCTTATTCTCATCGTACCCTAACTTGTCTAATGGCTCTGGTCTTGATTCTCACACTCAAAGTCTTTGGGGGGTCTCTTGGGGTGGGGTGTTGTGTTGTGTGTGTGTTGGGCCGTAGTCTGCCAGAGCATGTCTCCCTTCATGTGAGAGAGAGCAAAAGAGTTTTAGTTAGGCCTACAGTAAATGCTGGAGACAGATGACTCAATCCTCCAAGTCTCACTATGAGTTGATGGAAAAAAAAAAAAACCTTGAGATGGAGAGAGAGATGAAGGGGTTATGTGGTAATAAAAGTAGTATATAGGTGAAACAGTACCAATAAGTGAAGTGTAGAACATCCACAGGGGGTGGGGGGAGACAGATTTGTTTAAGTTTGCATCAGGCCATTTGTGTGTGAGGCATGAGGATGGTGTGTGTGTGTGTGTGTGTCTGTCTGTGTGTGTATTTGCGTGGGGGTGTGGGGACTCTAGGCTGTCATGACAAACACACACACAAAGGGAGGGAGAGAGATTAGGTAAAGAAGTGATGCCTATGTAAAGCTGTGTAACTTAGGCCACACAAACACACACACACACACAAACACCTTTACTTCATATATCTGTTTTTATTTAAGAGTGTACATCAGGTCACTGTGTGCACTGCATTCGATTACACAAAGTAGTAATTAACAGCCAAACTCTTAAAAAAGGTCTAATCAATCACTGCTTCAAAAACTTTAGTTTAGACTAAAGTTTAGACAGGCTACATAAGGCACAGGATGTCTTACTTGATGACTAGAAACCTCTGATTTTATTAGAGTGCACACTTGATAGTGTGCTAAGTCATCTAGCAGAGGTGAGCTTGGCCAAGATCCGTGAGAGATTATAAAATGGCTCCTATGTGGAGACATTTCTGTTCACAGAGTGTATGACATTCCATTTAGAGGGTTACATAAGGACCAGTGTTACCAAGAGACGGCAAAATGTTGCATCACAAAATCTTTTTGAGTTTGCGGCCACATGCTACTTCCTCCTTCAGCAGAGAGACAGGCTGACAGACAGACAGTTTGTGTGTGTGTGCATGCGTGTGGATTCATGTGTGTGTATGATTTAACTATACTTGGCAACTGTCAACATAACTGTAATTTTATTCCTGAACAGTCTTGTCCTGTGTATGTGGGTGGATGAATGCATATCTTCAGTGTGTGCCTCTGTGTATGTATGTGTGTGTGTGATCCTGTGAGTCATGCTTACATGACTACTGTGTGAGCGTGAGTGTATGCATTCTGTAATGTCCATAAATTCATATGCCCTGTTCATGTGTGTGCTGGTCATGCATCTGCATGTGGTTAGATTGTGGTACATATTTGTCTATTACTGTATATAACCAGCATCTGTGAAGAATATGTGTGATTGTTGTGTGTGTGTGTGTGTAATATTAAGCTCTATGTGTCCAGACTCATGAGCAGTGCAGTGCCTCTCTTGATCCAGTGGTCAGAGGGCATGGCTCCTGACTTCAGGTCCACAGCCACCACAAAGGACGCCCGGCCAGCTCCACCCGAGCGCACAGGGAAATAGTAGCATGGGCAGAGGTACATACCTGGAGAGACACACACACACACACACACACACACACACACACACACACAGGCACACGCATGCACAGACATGCACAAACACATGCATACACACATTCATATTTTTTCCCCCCTCAACACAGTAGCACAACACAAAAATAAACAAGATAAGGGCAAGTGACGGAAAGTGAAACAGACAAGAAGGCAGAGAGATAGAAGCGAGAGAGATGGCGAGATAGAGAGGGAAAGAGAGAAATATGAAATAGAGGGAGAGATGGTGAGCTGGAGAGAAGGACAGAGATTGTACGATAGAAGGGAGGAGTCGAGAATAAGAGAAGAGAGAGAGGGATAGAGCGCAAGAGATGATTAGAGAGAGAAAGAAAGACTGACAGGTGAGTGAGTGTGTGTGTGTGTATGTGCTCTCACTCTTGGCCATCTTCTTGCGGTTCTCCATGGGCCTGAAGTGGATGGTGGGCATGGGGCAGACCAGCTGCATGGGCTCAGCCTCCACCAGACACGAGTTCTTTTTGTCCCAGCCAGCACCCTCCAGATACAGCCCCCGGATAAACACCCCGTCCTACACACACACACATACACAGGATACAAATTTCAATTGTATTGTACTTGCAGTTGCATCTACACCACAGCTACCATTTACTTAAACACAATAACATAGCAACAACATGTACAAAATCCATTTCCACCTCGCCATTCACATTTCAGAGGTAAAATAAATAAATAAAATGTTAATGCGAATGCCGAAAAGAATTTAGAAAGGGGACAGAAACAGTGTCAGAGTGAGAGAGAGAGAGAGAAAGGTGGATAGAAATATTACAAGGGTGCTAAGAAGAGTGATAGCCAGTGATGGAGAGATGCAGAAGAAGTGAAAAAAGTAAGTCAAGAGAAAGAGGCAGAGACAGAGGGGGGCTTAACACTTCTTTATTAAATCATCGGCATACTTTCCCACATGCTCACACCTCTGCTGGGCTGTGACTTTAATAATTTCGGTTGTGTGTGTGAGAGAGTGTGTGTGAGGGAGAGAGCAGAAAGAATGAAAGAGAGGCAAGTGTGTGTGTATAAATGAATCAGACCTCAAAGGGACCCCTGTGACACATGTCTGGCACATGATGAAGAATAAACGATCTCCTCCTGTTGTTTAAACAACACATTTACTACACATGACTCACGGCCAAAGTTCTCTTCACAGAAACACAAACACATTTGTGGTTCTAAATGAGTGGCAGTGGGAAACCCCAACTGCTGCAAATGCTCATAATGGCCTATGGAAGCTGCTGCACAGTGTCTGGAGGCCACACACAAGTCCAGCTCAAGCAGTGTGGGGAGAAGGCAAAGGGTAGAGGGACCAGACAGACTAGGGGGAGGTTCAACACATGACACCTACACACACATTTGCTTGGAATGCTGGCCAAAGTGCAAAGTCTTGAGTCGAAATAGAGAACATTTCAGTCAGACCACTAGTTAAGGGATTTGTTTTTTTTGCACCCACCCATTTTTTAGGGGATTCTGTTTTCTGTGTGTGTGTGTGTGTGTAAGAGAGGGAGAGAGAGAAACAGAGATGTTTCTATTTCTAATGTTCTGGGGGTGATGTTACAGCATTAAAAAAAGAAGTATTGATAAAACCATAAAAGAAGACAGATGACATCCACACAGTGCTCCCCAGCCTTTTGACCATATTTGGATACAAGTCAAAGCACTGACTAACAAGCGGAGCTGAATATGATCTCTAGCCCAGACAGAAGCTGCTAATGTTAGCTCCCAACAGCGTCACCCTGTCTCCTGCAACAAGTGTCACACACTTGACAATAAGCTGGGTGTTGACATCAGACCTGTGGGAGCTATAATCCAAACTGAGGGAGATGAAATCCAAACCATCCATTTCTTGTCACGTGCTGTGTGGGTGTAGAGAAGCTTTTTGTTTGTTTGTGTTTTATTTTATCTATTTTTAACCTTTTTTTTTCTTGCTTCGGTTGGCGGCCGACTGAACATGTTGAATCGGCCACAAAAGAGCTGGGAGGCGTTGGTAATGGGGATCTGATTGGCTGCTTGGCTTGTCACTGCACTTGTCTCCGAAGGATACTCAAAGTTTTGTTGTGGCACTCATGAAAGGATTCATTCCATATGGCCAAAGCACATATGCATATGAAATCAGGAGATAACTGACGTAACTGATAAGGTCATTGCATTCCCACCATCTTGGTTTGTTGTCTTTGTCTTCATCCTATTCTCAAGGCTCATTCATAAACAGCTATGAACCTATTTAGTTGTGATTGGGTCAGTTATGCACAATTCTTTTATTATTATTATTATTATTATTATTATTATTATTATTTAATCACCTCAGCATAGTGTAGGCCTACTCCATGAATATGAAATGTCCACGAGTGCATTGTGTATTAGTGTGAAAAATTCATATGAAATAGATAATAGATAGAACTATATAGAACTATAGCTGACACAAACGAGTCATTAATGTCCACCCTGTCTTGTCTTCTTTGAAGTTATGCACAGTTTCTCTTATTTATTTATTTAGTTATAACCCCCCCCCCCCCCCAATGTAGTCACAGCACTAGAGATTAGTCAAGCCCAAATGCATGTAAATAATCAATGCAGCACAGTTTCCCCACTAATTAACCAGTCAGGAACTATGTGTTGATAACAGTGATACGATTACATGCTATATATTACAGGCTATATATTCTACTTGTATGAGCCAAGATTGAGAAGAACACTGTTTGCCTCAGATTCATTTGAAAACAGCAACTCATTTTTAATGTGGAGAACTGGACCTGTAACCATTTGGAAACAATGAACCCCAGTTGCTCATAGGCCTGTCATATGACTCATTCGCAAGATCCTTGCTGGGAAGACAACCATGAGAGATGAACTGTTGAATTATCAATTAACACCAATGTTATCAATGCAAGTGTTGCTTACCTTGTCTATGCAGCTGCTGTTGTTTAGTTCAAATGTGTTTCTCCAATGCTAAAACTATTTCACCTATTTCACCTGTGCCAATGGCCATGTAGTGTATGGATTCGAGACCCCCATGTGGACGAAGGTCTGCTTTAATACGCATTACTACAAAAAGAGCCAAGTATAGGCAAGGGCTAAGACTAACAGCCAAGTATAGACAAGGCCTGAGGCTAAGGCTAACAGCCAAGTATAGACAAGGCCTGAGGCTAAGGCTAACAGCCAAGTATAGACAAGGCCTGAGGCTAAGGCTAACAGCCAAGTATAGACAAGGCCTGAGGTTAAGGCTAACAGCCAAGTATAGACAGGGTCTAAGGCTAAGGCTAACTGGCTAACTGCATGCACTGCATGAGTTTGGCTCACTATCCCATGCTCACCTTGGGTGGGTAGAGGAGGTTGCTGTCATCGACCGTGGACACAATGAACTCCCAAGAGAGTGTGTCGATAGACACCTGTGAAGGGAAAAAAAGAGCGAAATGTCAAGCGACATATGGCAGAATCAAGCTGTCTCACTGAGAGTTAAATGCTTAGGGTCTAGCTAATGGTAGAATGTGCCTCGTTATCAAAATAGCTTCCATTAAAGGAAAACAATTTTTTGGGAAACCAGTTAATCTCTAGTCTACCCCATAGTTGGATACATATCGGATGCATATCCTTCTCTTCTCTGTGCTTGCAAAACCACCAGCTAGCCTATAGCTTCATCTCTAGGTCCCGAGTTGTAGGCTCGTTGGTGGCATCCACTTCCAGTACATTGTGCTAAGCTAAGCTAGTGTGAAACTGGACATTGCAAGCACTTTGCCTGCTGTTTAAATGACAGCTCTGGTCTCCTCCTCTAGGTCTCCTCCACTGTGGCAGCAGCTCTTCAGCTTGAATTTCAGAGAAGAGGGAATCACACGGATTCCAATTTAGGCTCTGGGAGGCCATTGATTGCATTGGGTCTCAGTGAGCTTGTGCACTTTTTGATCACAGTTTGATCGGTGGGGTGTGTTTTTTATGTGTGTGTGAGAGTGTGCATGTACACAATGTTGTGTGTGAATGTGAGTGTTTATGTGTGTGTCGGTGGGGTGTGTTTTTATGTGTGTGTGAGAGTGTGTTTTTAATGCTCACAGTTTGAGCTGCCTGGCAATGTTGTGTGGTGGGGTGTGTGTTTATGTGTGCGGACTGCAGCACAGCTGAGAGTGAGGAACCCGGTGGGGTTTTTAATGGTGAACCCCGACAAGCAATGTTGTGTGTGAATGTGAAAGAGGATGTGTGTGTCTGTGTTTTTGAGCTGCTGAGCCGTGAGGAACCCGGTCCGCCCAGCGGGCAAACTGCTGAACCCCGACAACCAAAAGAGGACGGGAGGGTGAGCCGTCTGAACCCGACAACCAAAAGAGGCGGGCAAACTGCTCACAGCACCGCTCGCCCCACAGGCAAACTCCAAGCGCCCACGACGCCAAAGGCTGGGGAAGGTGACCCCCGACAACCAAAAGAGGAGAGACGGGTATGGCACAGGTCTGAGGAGAGGGACTGCTCCAGAGAGATGCGGCGGCAAGTGAGGAGAGGGACAGAGAGACGGCAAGTCCACGACGCCAAAGGCTTCAGAGACGGGTATGTCTGAGGAGAGGGACAGAGAGACGGCAAGTGTGTGTGTGGGAACGAGAGAGAGAGAGGGTAGGAGGGGGTGGGCATCAGATAGTGATTACATTACATCAATTTATATCATATCACTTTAAACTGATTTTCTATTCATCCCAATGGTTTTCTATTCATTCCAATAATCAGATCTATTTCTAATCTATTTAATACAGAAGGTGATCCATCTTCAAGGTAAAGGTCTTTTAAAAGAGACAGAGGGGGTTGGGGGGAGGGGGGGTGAGCCGGGTGCATGAGTGGGGCACAGATTTCCCTGTGGAGAGATCACATCATTCATCTTTCACATTACTAATGGAGTTTAGCACACACTTCCCCATAGTGGCTTATAGTGAGCCAACTACGAGGTCAGACCCCATGGAGCAGCTAACGGTTAATTGTCTTGTTCAAGGGCACAGCAGTGGCAGCCCCTAAGACTGAACTGACCGAGGGTGCTGCATTTAGACACCACCAACCATCCCCTGTGCCATGACTTGACAGCATCATAGCAATAATGCCTCTGACCACAACACAAACTGGGCCATGAATGCATGTACGCTGTACAAATGGATGCCTAGTTGCCTGGTCAGTTTTAACACATGTTTTAACACGTGTGTCACCAATTGTTCCCGGTGAAACGTAATCTCGTCTCACTATGTACTGTGTATATGGCTGAAACAACAATAAAAACCTACTTGACTTGACTTGACTTGACTTGTATGCAGCTGTCTAACCCACAACTAGCAGACTGAGTTATCCAGTCTTACTGTGCATACGATGTCAAACCGCACAACTAAAAATGGATTTTTAATTGAAGGCATTTAGTTTATATAGTAGATATTTACATGTGTACATGTGTATTTATCTCTATGTTTATCTGTTCACGTCAAATTTGAATGTGTATTTGTTGTAATATAGCTATCTGTCTGATGGATGGGTTGTTAAAGTTCAGTCAAACAATACTGAATATCACCTTGATCCCAAACCATAAGCCTACCTGTAAATTGCCCCTACCAGAGTATCAGCATCAGTCTGACCTGTTTTATTTATACAGCGCCTTTTACAATAGTATTGTCTTGTGATGCTTCACAGAAGGGGCACCCAAGAGCAACAGGGGCAAGGAAAAACTCCCTTATGTTCAGTTAATCTAGGAAGAAACCTTGGGCAGATCCACGACTCAAGGGGCTAACCCAACTGCCAGGGGTCATGCAAAAAAATTACAATCAGTAGTAACTATGACAGATTACAAGTTGCCTATGGTTTTAGCCAAGGTTCATAATGGTTCATAATAGAGTATTATCCTACTTTACATTACATTGTAGTCAGTCCATAGGTGGTTATCAGGAATTATGGCTGGACAATGTAGCAGCGGCCAGACATAGTGTCAAACTCAAAGGAGTGAGATGGGTCATGGGGGTAACAATAAGGGTCCATTTGACAGTGCCATTGTGTGTGTGTGTGTGTGTGTGTGGGGGGGGGTCAATCACAAAGCCTCAAGGAAGGGGAGTCGGGCCTAGCATGGGCGTCCAGGAATGGCCTCTATGATGGAGAGTCGGTCCTGACATGGGCCTCCCGTAGTGTTGGTTGTAGTCCACTCAGGAGGGGAGGGTGAGAGGAGTCCGCCGGAATGAGGCAGGGATGACACTCAGCAGAGATAATTGTGGACAGAGCAAGAAAGTGAATTAGGCCAGGCTCACACATCAGAGAGCAAATGTGTAATTTGGGCATACGTATATATATTGAGAGAGAGCTGAACGAGAGAGAGAGAAAGAGAGAGTTGTACGGCATGACATGAAGCTTTTGTGATGGCACTAGGCATAACTAAGGTATGATACATGGCAACCCAGCACCACTGCAGGAATGGTCAGTGGCCGCCATGCCTCACAACTGGGGGCAACAGCAGAGGCAGTCCCTCCCAAAAGACCCATGAGAAGTGATGATTTGCCATGCACCATCTCTAACTATGGAAAATAGTAAAGAGAAAAGTTTTAAGTCTAGACTTAAAGGTATTGAGAGTGTCCGCTTGTCGAATGTGGGTGGGGGGGGGGGGGGGGGGCTCCTGCTCCTATCATAGATTTTGATATTCTTGGGATTACAAGGAGACCAGCATTTTGGGATCTTAGGGTTCTAGGAGGGTAGTAAGGGGCCCTTGAGGGCTTTGTAGGTTAGGAGCAGTATTTTAAAATCAATTCGACTTTTAATAGGGAGCCAATGTAAGGAAGCAAGGATAGGAGAGATATGTTCATATTTTTTAGTCCTGTTGAGTGTTCGGGTCGCAGCATTTTGTATTAGTTGTAGGTTTTTGATACAGGTATTGCTACACCCAGAGAACAGAAATAATAAATGCATGCATTAATTTTTCAGCATCCTCAAAGGATAGGAACTTCCTTAGCAATATTTTTAAAATGTCTATTTTAAAATGACTATTTAGAGAGAGGTCCTGGTCAATAATTACCCCGAGGTCTAACTTTTGCATTACATGACAGTGGCAGGCCACTGAGTAAGTTCTGGTGAAGGGGTAGAGTGTTGGTCAGAATTATTATTATTAATTATCAGAATTGAAACATAGGAAATTATTAGTCATCCAGGTTTTTATGTCTAAGAGACAGGCATCACGTTTAGTCATTGGCATATAGTCATTAGGCTTCATAGAAAGGTAAAGCTGGGTATCATCAGCATAGGAGTGGAAAATAATGCCATGTTTCCTTATAACAGATCCTAAAGGTAACATGTACAGAGAACAACAGGGGACCTAGCACTGAGCCTTGGGGTACACCAAACTTTATTTTGGTATGGGTTGATGACTCGTTATGAGCATGTACAAACTGGTAGCAACCAGAGAGGTATGATTTGAACCAGGCTAATGCAGAGTCATTGATGCCTATCATGTGTTCAAGCCTGTATAGTAGGATACCATGGTCAATAGTGTCAAAGGCAGCACTAAGATCCAATAGGATTAATATTGATATATATCCATTATCAGATGCGATAAGGAGGTCATTGAACTAGGGCTGATTCTGTACTATGATTAGCTCTAAAGCCTGACTGGACGATTTCCTGTATATTATTTTCATTTAAGAAGCTACAGATTTGCTTAGACTCTATTTTTTCAAGTATTTTTTATACAAATGGGAGGTTAGATATGGGTCGGTAATTAGCAAGGACATCAGGATCAAGGTTTGTTTTTTTAAATGGATGGTTTAATAACAGATGTCTTCGAAGTTATATGTGTCCAGTGTATTGAGTGGGCAGGCGAGGCTGGTCACATGAGGCACAGCACAGCCTTTTTTAGATGGAGGGAAAGCATGCAGTGAACAGCTATTCAAAAGGCACAAATTAGCTACAAATCATGAGGATGTCATTGTTTTTTTTACTGCAGTAATTAGAGTGTGTGTGCCTTGCAACATCTTCAAACTGTAGCAGTGCGATGCACAAATATGCTGAACATGGACACAAAAGATTCATTTTTATTTTATTTTTTTTCCATTTTAGGCTCTCATTTACCTCACGTTCCAAGGGTGATATTAGTAATATTGGTTGTAGCAAAAAGGACACATTTTCTGCAGTTCCATTCTTTTATACCATTCTTTAAGAGAGAGAGAGAGAGAGAAAAAAAACCTTTCCACCAGTGGCTGATTTGGCATGTGAGCGCAAAGCACAGAAAACAATTATGAGCTTTCAGAGATTTTTGATGTTCAAAGGCCACAGTTTGGACCGTGTTTAAAACATCTAATCTGAGCTTGGCATCTGCATGGGCGAATTAGCATTTCAAAAGCCCATGCTGACAAACAGGCAGGAGCCCAATCACAAATACTCCCAGTGGATTCCACGCCGCTCCATGGCCAACACATGGAATTTCTATGCAGCACCACGAGACACACATGAACACTTCTCCACGAATAGTACTGATGCTAACAATTTCTCATTGTCCTTGTCATGCCCTTTGGAGGGAAAATGCATCTGTGTGTGTGTGTGTGTGTGTGTGTGTATGTGTTTGGATGTATGTGCCATTTGGAGCAGTGGATCTGTGTGCAAGTCTGTGTGTGTGTGTGTGTGTGTGTGTGAGAGAGAGAGAGAGAGATTGCTGGATAGCAGGTGACGTGTGGGGGGCTTGGTCTCCAGGGAACAATAACGGCAGCGGTAGCATCAGCATCAGCAAACCCAACTCTGTGTAGACAGAGCTCCACAGCAGCAAACCCAAAGCGCTAACTCTTGTGTAGACAGAGGGGGTGACTCCACAGCCCGCTACGTGTACAGTGTCACACACACACAGACACAGACACACACACACACACATGGCCACCTATCTGGAGTGGGCATCAGACACCGGTCTGCTGGGGCGCCACGTAATGAACCAGAGGAGAGGAGAGATGGGATCCAGAGGAGAGAGAGAGGAGAGAGACAGAGAGAGAGAAGAGAGAAAGACAGATGGATAGGGAGGCAGAGATGGAGAGAGAGAGAGAGAGAGAGAGGGGTATTTACAAGGAGGGAGAGAGAGAGAGAGACAGATGGAGGGAGAGTAATAAGAGAAACAGAGATGAGAGTGGGTAATAAGAGAGAGAGAGAGAGATGAGAGTGGGTGAAGAGAGAGAGGGAGAGAGAGAGATGAGAATTGGTGAATAAAGGAGCGAGGGAAGAAGAGGAAGGGAGAGAAAGAGAGGAGGAGGGAGGCACGGAGCGAACGAGGGTACAGAATGAGAGTCATGCATCTGCAGAGTGGATGAGTGGTGTCAGGGTGCCAGGAGAGTGGAGAGGAGAGCAGTGGGGATGAGCAACTCTGTCGGGGTAGGCCATTCGTCCTTCAGAGATGAAAGTAGAGATAGAAGAGAGACAAAGAGTGAGAGAGAGAGGCAGCTGGAGCAGAGTCCTTAGAGTTGGCCTTCTACTCATCCGATAAAAGGAGGATGACGAAAAAGGTCTCTTTCCCTCCTTCTCTGTTTCACTCTCACTACTCCCCCTCTCTCTCTTTCATGCCCCCCTCTCTTTCTCTCTCTCTCTCTGTTCCTTTTACAGTAATGGGCTCTATGCTCTTCAGAGGAGCTAGGGCAAACCTGGAGTCCGTTTACCCTGCTTATTACAGTGCAATTACCTAGACACACACACACACACTCCTACAAGCACACACACCTATGTTCAAACAGTAAATGCACACAGCTACCCTAAAACATGGTGCAGATAGTCAACATTCACATAACATACATACAAACATACAAACAACTGGGGTTTTAATATATCATTATATACAGTCTGTAAAGTATGACTGCCACAGACAAACAAAAGATGGAGTGCGTTTTTGTGTGGAGTGTGTATTTGATTGTGTATGTATGTGTGTGTGTGTGTGTGTGCGCGCGCGCGCGAGCACGCACGGGAGCACTGCCCTCCTGACATGATGCCCACTGCAGTGGGGCTAATGAATGCCTCTGGACTGCAGGAGGACAGCTGGAGTCCTTCCAGAACAGCTTGAGAGGGTCAGGGTGTGTATGTGTGTGTGTGTGTGTGTGTGTGTGTGTCCTGCTTGTGTGCTTGACTATAGTCTCCTCCCCACATACTTTTGTCCCCTGTCATGGCAATAACGAGAGGGAGAGAATGTATGTGTGTGTGTGTGTGTGTGTGTGTGTGTGTGTGTGTGTGTGTGTGTGTGCGCGCGTGCGCGTGCGTGTCCTACCTTCTCCCATAACGGGGGAACTCTGGCGTCGTAGATGCAGTTAAAGGTCTCCTCTAAGCTATTCGACATCACCACTAGTCCCTTAATGCCCTTCTCAAGCTCAACCAGAGAGGTTCTACACACACACACACACACACACACACACACACACACACACACATTTAAATACATAAATGCACAATACTGTAAATACTTGTAAATACATACATACATAACATATGGATGATTGTCTATTTGCCTGCAGACATTTTATAAATACCAGGCCAGTAAACCAAGATTAAAGTAAATGTAACACACACACACACACACACTAGACACACACACACACACAGTATGGTGGTATGCTTAAAGATTGATCTCTGTCTCACACTCACACAAACATACACAAACACACACACACACATACACACACACACACACACACACACACACACACACACACACACACACACACACACACACACACACACACACACACACACACCTGATGGTGTGCAGCAGGGCGTTGTATCTCTGTATCTCCTGCAGCAAGACCACGTTGAGGGGTGAGGGGTCTCCCTGCAGGAGCTGTCTGGTGCCCTCATAGTCTAACAGAGGAGGGATCTTTTGTAGTACATCAGCAGAGAGCTCCAGCACCTACACACACACACACACACACACACACACACACACACACACAATTATTGATGACTTTTTCATATCAATCCACCCTACATGATAATCCCCATTTTCCAAGGAGGGGGACACTTAGACAGCACAGACCTCTACTAAAGTCAATCTCTCACTGTTTAAATGAAAAAAAAAGAAAGAGAGATCATTGATGTCCTATAATTTGGATCTTTTCTAAAATGTTATGGTTCTTCTTGCAACAGTGCAACATCCTTACAGACACTTTAATGATAACCAAGCCTGTTATCCTGCTGACAAAGGCAGACAGACAGACAGACAGGCGGACAGAAACACAGGCAGACAGACATACTGACCACACAAAACAACCTTCATGCCAGAGGCAAAAAATATGCAGTACATTGAAAGTTTTCATGAATCTTGATCCGGCCTTTGTCCTACCTATTGGGTCAGGTCCCAATAGAGACAGTGCTATCAGTGCTATTGACCTCTGGCAGCTGGGACAGGACTGTGTCAAAGACACACACACACGCGCACACACACACACACCTTGTCTTCCCTGCTGGGTCCGGCCCCAGCGGCAGCGGCGCTAGTGACCTGTGGCTGCAGTGACAGCAGCGTGTCGAAGAGGGTCCGTGTCTCAGCGATCTGGCTGGCAATGTCCGCGTTGGGATGCTGGCCGAACACCTCGGGGTGCTCCACGGCCGGCAGGAGACTGATGTACTCGCGGTAGGATGCCTGTGGCCCATCCTTGGGGATGTAGTAGGCCGTCAGAGAAGAGAGCCTGAGGGCAGGTTAGAAGGGGGAGAGTTCAGTGAACTTAATGTACACAACACTCACAGACCCCCACCTAAACGCATACGCATAAAATACATGCACGCTTACACACGCATGCATGCACAGGCGCACACACACACACATACACTCTTCTGAGCACAATTTGTGGACCTAACCATTATCCCAGACATCTCCTGCCACCAGAGACAAATCAACATGTGAAAGAGGGAGAAGTCATTTCTGACACCCAGACAGTCAGTGGGGCTCTCCTTCTCCCTTCCTACCGGTGAGTGCACCTCCGTGGACCCAAGCTGTCTGTTAAAGGCCTGAAAAGTGCTGACGACTGACAACGCAGTCCCTGGCCTCTCTCTTGAGAGCAGGGGAGTCTGCATATTGACAGGAGGCTGAGCAGCTGGTGCTCCGGCTCAGTGCAATTACTCTGGAGCTGAACGCACTCCCAACTGTGGAGATGATGGTGGGTTTTAGGAGGAACCCTTCAGCGCTTGGGCACACTGTCAGTGCAGTACACACTCACAGTCACATCTCCATTTCTACTGCAATGCACACTGCCGTTTGTGCTCCTGTGCTTTACTTTTTTTTGTATGTCTAAATGTATGTTGTTTAGATGTGTTAATGTGTTGTGTTAATGCCAATATGTCTCTGCACCTAGCATATTGTTTATCTGTGATCTATATTATCTATATGTTTTCATGGTTTATGTTCACTTCTAGAGTGACATCAGTGTATCTGTGATATGTATGGTAAGAAAATATGTATATGTGAGTATGAATATACACACACACAGAGACAGACACACACAGACACACACACACACACAGGTACTCACACATGATACACACACTTATGCACATACATATCCATACACCGTTACAAACACGCACACACACACACCAGACAATGCAAAGCGTGTGCCTAAATGAACAATAGCAGTTCCGACAGGTGTTCATGTTAGTTTAACAAGAAGCACTCTCTGTTACACCTGCTTCTTTGTCTGGCATGTCATGTTAGCTGACACACACACACACTCACGCACGCACGCACACACACACACAGGCCATGCTTGGAAAAAAGAAAACATTAGCAAGTACATCCTCTTAACTAAATGGATATTAAGGACATTTGCATACAATAGTGTACTGTGCAAAAGTCTCAGACTAGGACTGTGTTGCACATGTGCAAGAAGACTGGTCTTATTTGTTCATATGTGCAGCACTCTCTCATCTGCTGTGGCTGGCTCCATTGGTTATGGTGGAAGCTAATTGTTTCAGAATACGATAGTAAATTGTACCGACACTCTCTCTCACACACAGACACACACACGCATGCTCTCAAACACACACACAAAAACACGGACACACACAAACACACATGCACACACACACACACACACACACACACACACACACACACACACACACACACACAAACCAGCAGTGTGATGGAACTGGACAGGAGAGCAGAGAATCCCATCAATATGTTTCTAAGTCAGATTTGTTTGTGTAGGTTAAGAAATTATTTATATGTTCCCATGTAAATATTTGTATTTCATTCCTCTGTGTGTGTGTGTGTGTGTGTGTGTGTGTGTGTGTGTGTGCGTGTGTGTGTGTACTTTCCGGGTACAGTCAACTTCTCCTGTTGTATTATTTAGGCAAATTCATTATGCATGAGCCTGACAAAAACTCAGAGGCAAGGTGGCAGTGTGGGCTGCAGTTCCACCGGTCGGGCACCAGATGGCAGTGTTGCTCTATAGCCGTGGGCGATGCGTCCCCGCAGATGAAGAGCTTTCTCTCGGTGGCCTCTCCTGACGGGCCGAGTGACAGCGCAAGTGGCAGCAAGGGAGACGAGTGAATCAGGAGAATCGCTGAATATGTACAGGGAGGATTGTGCACATGTACATCTCTAAGTGTGTGTGTATGTGTGTGTGTGTGTGTGTGTGTGTGTGTGTGTGTGTGTGTGTGTGTGTGTGTGTGCTTTGAGGGGGTTCTATCAAGTGTAAATGGACTTGGCCACATGGTGGAGCTTGTGCCATTCAGAATACATGAAGTGAGAACAGGATGCTGCTGAATAGTTTTCGATGTACATCTCTAACGGTGCATATGTATGCCTTTGTGTGTGTGTGTGTTCGCGTGTGTGTGCATGTGTGTGTGTGTGTGTGTGTGTGTTTATGTGCATGCACCTGTCTGCTGTGATAGTAGTCTCCTGTTCTGAAATTACAATGCTAATAGAACACAAGATATTCTGGGTTTGCAAGTTCAAGCAGATATTTGAATGTTATGACCATGGTCGTGTCCAGAGGTGATGAGCATGAGTGTATCTGTGTGTGTGAGTCTATGTCTACAGGTGTGTATATCTAGTCTTGGATCTAGTCTTACCCAGAATTGGCCAGAAGCAGACATTAGAGGTTACTGGCATCATGAAAGTGTGTGTGTATGTGTGTATGCATCTGAGATGAGTGTCGGTGTGTGTGGGCATGCTTCTTTATGTGTGTGTTTTAAACTCACTTGAAGAAGGGTGTGTTGACAGTGGCCTCACAGAAGTAGTCGTTGATGTAGGTAGTGAGCAGGCGGCGGTCCCAGTCATCGGTCACGTGACCTCCATAGTTGACCCCGGCGATTAGGTACTTGAGCGCGTCCCACGGGATCTCCTCGTACTCGTCCAGGTAAAGACTCATAAGATTCTCACTCACCTGCCACAACACAGCGCAGCGAGAGAGAGACAGAGAGAAAGAGAAAAGAAGGAAAGAAAAAAGAACAGATTGAACAGAAAGGGAGAAAGAGGAATGAGAGAATGGATGAAAAAAACAAAAGAAGAAAACGGAGGATTAGAATGAGAATGTAGATTATGTGTGTGTGTGTGTGTGTGTGTGTGTGTGTGTGGGGGGGGGGGGGGGCGGGGGGAGTGGCATAAAGAACTGTCAGAAGGGTTTATGGGGATGATGACAGCAATGAGCGTACAGTAGGGATGAGAGAAAGTGAGGAGGAGAATGAGTGTGTCGGTGGGATCAGAGAGCAGGAAAACAGATGCTGGAGAGAGGAGGAAGAACACTCTGCTGACAAGCCCTAAACTACACAACACACACACACACACACACACACACACACACACACACACACACACACACACACACACACACACTGTATGTCCTCTTCCCGACCTGATCTCTTATGGCCACCAGTGACCTCCACCAGAGTCTCTCCACTCCTCCCCTCTCCTTTTCTCTAACCTCCTCTCTCCTCTCTTTTCCTCTCCTCTTTGCTACTCTCTTTGCCTTCCCTCGTTTCTGCTCTCCTCTCCTCTCTTCTGCTTTCCCCCAATCCTCTCCTCTCTTTTCTCCTACTCTCCTCTCAACTCCTCTGCTCTCCTCTTACCTGCCCCACCTCTCCTCTACTGTTTTCTCTCCAGCACCAGCCCCCCTCCCTTCAACCTCTCCTCCCTTTTCTCTTCCTCTCCTCTCCTCTCTTTTCTCCTACTCTCCTCTCAACTCCTCTGCTCTCCTCTTACCTGCCCCACCTCTCCTCTCCTGTTTTCTCTCCTGCACCAGCCCCCAGTACGAGGAGATCCCGTGGGACGCGCTCAAGTACCTAATCAACCTTCAACCTCTCCTCCCTTTTCTCCTCCTCTCCTCTCCCCTCATCTCCTCTCCTCTCTTTTCTCCTCCTCTCCCCTGCTCTCTTTTCTCCTCCTCTCCTCTCTTTTCTCCTCCTCTCCTCTCCCCTGCTCCCTTTTCTCCTCCTCTCCTCTCCCCTCCTCTCCTCTCTTTTCTCCTCCTCTCCTCTCTTTTCCCCTCCTCTCCCCTCATCTCCTCTCCTCTCTTTTCTCCTTCTCTCCTCTCCCCTCCTCTCTCTTCTCCTCCTCTCCTCTCCTCTCTTTTCTCCTCCTCTCCTCTCCCCTCCTCTCTTTTCTCCTCTCCTCCCCTCCTCTCCTCTCCTCTGCAGTGGACTCACTCAGGAACACTTCTATTACTGGGCTTGATTTCCACTGGCTGCCACGGCAACATCGCTGTCAGATGATGCTCTAGAGAGAAAGAGAGTGCGTGGCCCACCATGTGCTTCCATGACTCGCTCCACTCAGCCGACAGGCAAGAGGGAGGAACTGTGTGTGTGTGTGAGTGTGTGTGTGTGTTTATATTCAAATGCCTGCATAAACTGATGTATGTGTGTACGTCCATAAAAGTGTAAGTGCATTTAGATGTGTGTAAATGTGTGACTGCAAGTTTGTGTGTGTGTGTGTGTGTGTGTGAGTGCATGTGTGTATTTGTGCAAGTGTGAGTGAGTGTGTGTGCCTGTTCCCACCCTTGGCAGTTGACAGACAGTCACACATTGTGAAGGGGTGGGTGAGTAAGTGGCAGATTGAGTGCCGAGTGCTTAGTCACAGCCCTCTCGCCTATCAGCCTGCCTGCCCACCCCCCACTGCCTGCCTGCCTGCCTCTTCTCAGGCCCTGGTCACACACTCTCGCTCTCTCTCACACACTCACATACACACACACACACACCTCCTCGGCTCTTGCCCGCCTCCCCTCGCCACTCAGCCTCTGCCACCTACCCACCTCAAGTACCCCCTCACAGACAGGAAGTCCTAATGCAGCCGCACAGTCGCCCGTGACAGAGGCCACACAGCACGAATACGACCAGAAGCTGCCATTGAGCAGATGCTCATTGAGCTCAGGACAGCAAGCAATGCTCAGAATTGGTGATAGGCCATTAGACCAGGATGAGTGGGTTCTCTGCAGATGTACTGGTGTGTGCGTTAAAGTAATGTTTGTATTTGTGTATTTGCATTTTTTGTGTGTCTGTGTTAAGTCAATGATATTGCATGACAGCATAATAGTTTGTGTGGTTTTGTGTGTCTGCGTTTGTGCTTTTGGCATTTCAGTGGTCATCCTGATGTGTGTGTGTGTGTGTGTAAGCTGACACAAACATGCCCCCTTAGTGATGACCTAACCCATTCTGGCGGTGGCTGTCACCTCAAAGTCGGAGTCATTGAAGCTGTAGGTGATGTTCCAGCCCAACTGCAGGAACTTCTTCCTCTCGAGTAGGATGCTGTGGAAGAAGCAGAGCGCAAACAGAAGCTTCCGGTACAACACCGGCTTCTGGCAGCGCTGGAATTGGACCTCTGTCACCTGCTGGTACAGACGCTTCATGTTGGACTTCACACCCTGGGGAGGGAGGGAGAGAAAGTGGGAGAGAGAGAATTATTGTTGGCATTTGATTAGAGCTAATAAAGGGCTAACATTAATAACCAGTGTTTACTATTATTATTATTATTATTATTGCCATACGTCCCTTTTTTGATGTAACTTTATATGACCCTCGAGACCGAGACAAAGAGAAAGAGAGAGAGACAGTTATTATTGGTAATGACTTTTGATGAGAGCTAAGAGAGTGCTAACTAGTGTTTATTATTATTATTTCCCTACGTCCATGTTTTGGTGGAAGTTCATATGACTCACAAGAACGTGACACAGAGAGAGAGAGAGAGGCAGAAAAACAAGAGAAACAGGAGACAGAATGGAGAGAGATATCACAAGGGTAAATGACGAATGGAGATTGGTAAGCATAGAGAAAAAGACAGTAATGAGAGAGGGAGAGAGAGAGAGAGAGAGAGAGAGAGAGGACAAAACTCACTTAATTGGCAAATGTAGGATAAAGAGTATAATATGTTTTCATACAGATAAAACAAATTGAATTTGAGAAAGTGAATTGGATCAAATAAGTTCTGCAGGGCTCCGTCTTTTCATTTCCTTTAATGTGAGTAGACTGCATTAACTATAGACCTGCTCATACAGCACACAAGCCTTTCATCTCATTGTATATTAAACTCCCATGAGAGAGTGTGTGTGTGTGTGTGTGTGTGTGTGTGTGTGTGTGTTTGCAAACGTGTGTGTAAGAATAATGTATGTGAGTAATATCTGTCCATGTCTGAGCAAAACAGTGTGTAGGCATGTGTGTGTGTGTATGTGTGTCTGTATTTGTGTGTGTGTATGTGTATGTGTGTGTACCTTTGGTGGCTCGGTGGTCATCTTGATGCCGGCCTGCAGTATGGCGATGGGGAAGTCTGGGTGAGGGGAGGAGCTGAGCCAGAGGCGAAAGTCTGGATGCGGCTCCTCCACCTGTAGCTGCTCCACCAGCTTATCCAGCTGGGGCATCCACGACAGAGATAGGTGGCAGTTAGCCAGGAACACCCAGTGACCTAAGAGAGGGAGTGACAATTAGTAGTAATAAACATGTTATGCATACTGGGAATAGAAGGGAATAGAAATTAGGTATATCCATTTAAGAGGGAGAATCCATGACATAGACAGTGAAGGCAGATAGCCAAGAGTACATTGAGAAACTAATGAATGTTGTAATAAACATGTTATGCATGCTTTATGAACACAAAATATATACATGAGACATGAGAGCTGTAAGAATTAGTAACTGACATTTTATGCATGCTTTAGAAATGTGGAATGCACAGATATATATGTATATTTGTGTAGATGAAATCATGGCAGCAACAGGTGGCAGTTAGTCAGGATCACCCAGTGACCTGAGACGGAACGCATTAGTAGTAATTAATATGTTATGCATGCTTTATAAACATGCAATTGGTTGCTTTGTCAAATATATAAAAAAAAGGAATCTACAACAGCAACAGGTGGGGCTATGACTAACTAGGATTACCCAGTAACCTAAGGTAAATACGGTCATAACAATTAGTTGTATTAGATTAACATTATGCAAGGAATCTATAATCATGTCAAGAGGACAGGTGGGAGTTGCCTAGGATCGCCCAGTGACCTGCGAGAGAGAGATGGTTAAACAATGGATAGTACTTTATGCATGATTTATAAACAATGGATATGTATAATAGATCTATCTATGTGAGAGGAGGAATCCACTCCACAAGTACATTAAAGCCATTAATGCCAGCAGCAAGACCAGCCAAGATGGTCTCTGCTGAATTCCACATGTTGCAGCCCCATGGACCACTAGTGCACACCAACACACATGCTGCTTAGCTGGTGACCTTGCTGGCGACTGTTTCACTGGGTTGGTATTGAGGGGAAAGCTAAGCTGCAGCAGGTGGTGCTGGGGTGTGTTTAGTAGGTGGCAATCTCCCCTCTGGCCAAAAATCAATCCTAACACCCCAGCGCACTGACAAGCACACTGTGCTGTAGGAGACACCGTCCTTCAGATGAGACGTTAGATGAGACGTTAAACTGAGCTCCTAACTTGCTGTGTAGCATTATCCAGATGATGCTAGACGGTAAGGTGGGGTAGGGGGCTCCGTGTGTCCTGGCTAAATTCCCACCTGGTGCATTCAATCTGGCCCCCTGTGTAATTGGCTCATTCATTCACTGTAGTGAAGGTTCTGGTGTGTAATGGGTGCAATGCATCACCCAGTTGCGTGCTACATAATAATGGTGGCTAGACAGGTTCAACCTTCAGTGAAAAGAACTTTGGACTAAGAAAAGAAAAGAATAAAAAAGCAAAATATGTTGTGCTGCTCTTTTTAAATAGTGTAATCAGAAATGCACAGGCAGAACCACAACATGATAGGAATTAGTACCACTTTGATGCCAGAATTTTCCACCTTTGTTTACATCAGACTTCCTCTCCAGGACACCAGAGCTCCCACCAGGCCTAATTTGCCAACTGTCAATTAACAAAATAGAAGGAGAAGAAGAAAGAAAAGATGAGGGAGGAGGAGGACGACAGTGACGATTCGGTTGGCTCACCATTCTTGACGCCCTCCTTGATCATGCGTGTGGCGATGGGTGCTTGTCCCTGGCCCAGGGAGAGGGCGTGGAAACGGCGGCCCATTCCTGACATCTCTGCTAGCTGCACCAACTGCACAGTGGGGTCCACACCCGGAGAGAGCACGAAGATCAGCGGAGTCTTAGTGGTGGAGTCTTCAACCACCTGACACAGGAACAGAGTCAGAAATAGAGAGAGAGAGAGAGAGAGAGAGAGAGAGAGAGAGAGAGAGAGAGAGAGAGATGAAAAAGAGTTGAGAAACACACAAAAAATTAATATAATTAATATATACTGAATGTTACAGAGAAAATAAAAAGGCAAACAGTTGATGTGTGAATGTACGACGACTGATACCATTTTAATACAATTTTCTCTGTGATTTGCACCTGGAAATATGCCAGCACTGTGGAGGGTCTGTTGTGTAGGCACAGATAAGTCCCTCCACAGGTATTAAGACTTGGCTTCTCATTTTACTCAGATATTGCTTCTGCCTGTAACAGTAGCCTAAGGTCTTGTGGTCACACTACAAGTGTGAAAGTGCCAAGAGAATACAAGTGTGAAACTACCCAAGTGAGTGTGAGTTGTCTTGCATGTGTGTGCATATTGGTGTGTTTATATGGGTGTTTGAGTATGTGTGTGTGTGTGAGTGTGTGTGTGAGCGTATGTGTGAGTGTGTGTGAGCGTATGTGTGAGTGTGTGAATAAACCTCACAGCTTTCATATCTAGGACGGGGGGCTCAACAAATCGTGAGCCGAGGTTGTTGATGATGAAGGAGGTGACGCAGAAGGAGACGCGGTCCTGCCGTAGAGAACGCACGATCAACATCCTCTGCAACTCATTACAGCTGTTCTCCCACTCACCTACGCACACAGACACAGGGGGAGAGAGGGAAGAGAGAGAGAGGGAGGGAGGGAGAGAGAGAAAGAGAGAGAGAGGCAGGGAGGGAGGGAGGGAGAGAGAGAGAGAGAGAGAGAAGCGAGGGAGAGAGATGTTTAAAATATAATATCTGATCAATCCTTTGGTCTGTTTATGTTGTTTTTGAAACCTCACTGATCATTATTAAGTATTATTGGTACTGGTGTTATTGATGAACCTATGCTTATTCCTTTGTGCTTTTGTCAACATATTCTTGTTGTGTCAAAAGGATTTAAATGGTAATGGGAGGATGGAATGGAGGGAGAGAGAGAGAGAGAGAGAGATCGAGAGACGGAGGGGGAGACAGATGGAGACAGATAGAGAGAGGGGAATAGAAGATATGTTGTAGATGTAGTAGAGGCTGTGAGGGGGGGGGGGGGGGCTGAAAGAGTGGTGATAGATAGAAATAGTGGGGGAAATAGGGGAAAAAAAGTGAGAGATAGAGAGGAGAGAGAGATGGAAGAACAGAATGTGCGAGTTAAATTGAGTGGCATGTCAAGGATACAAGGGCACATGCTGGAAAAAAATAAAAATAACTAGAAAGTTTCGAAGAGAAAAAGGGTGAAAAGATTTTTAAAAAATAGTGCCAGAGGACAGTGAGAAGAAAGAGAGAGAGCACAAGAGATGAAACGATAACTCCACAGCGCTGTGTGCTCTGTGCCGCACTTCCCTTGCGACTGACTTTGAGCCAAGAGCTTAATGAATCCTAACGAGTTAAATTGGTTTCATAAACACGGGTTCTTGCGGAGGGTGGCTGACAAACGATCAGAGCTCGCTCCTACCCTGATCGCATTAATATGGAGCTGAACTTTGGCTAATGTCATTAGCGTAATAAAATAATAATAATAAAAAAAAAACGCTCAGCGAGCTCAGCACGATTGGCCCAACCCGGCCCGCTCAAACCTGTTAGATCTGGGAGCACCTCTCGCAGGGGCCAGTACTATTCAGCTATGCGACACAGACCCACAAAGCCACAGGCACAGTGAGAACGTGCAAATTAACTCAGACAAAAACATGGCACAGCCCAAAATTGAATCCAATTTTTTGGCCTTTCAAAATGTTACAGCTTGAAGGACATTTGGGAGTTAGGAGGAGAAAAAGGGGGAGAGGGAATAGGAAAATTCAGACTTGGTAGATTTAGACATGGACCACACACACACTCAAACACACCCACACACACTCAAACACACACTCACACACAGACTCTCAAAAAGTGTATCTGCCTTACTGAAAGCATTATTATGCATGATGCTGCCCAGGCCTCCATAAACAGACTAACGATGCAATATCTTCCAAGGCACAGCTTCATACCCAGGACGCCTCAGTCAACACCACTCACACGCTCACACATACTCAACTTCATTACATTAATTCCTCCACCTTTCTTCCTCCCAACCCATTCTGTACCTGCAGTGTCTGCAAAGTACACGTATCCCTCTTCATATCTATCACTCTCTCCCTACACATCTCACTCTCTTTCTCTCTGTCTAGATCTTCTATCTCTTTTTCCTGGACAAAGTCTCATACTCTCTTTGTATCACTTTTCACACATCTGTCTTCACTTCTACTTGCTTCTACCCCACACTCTCTCTGTCAGACTCTTTCTCTCTTGTGTTTTCCAACTCACACAGAAATGTGACAGTGTCGGGTCCTGCACCTCATCTTGAACCAGCCGAGGTGCTCACGCCGAAAATCAGAGCATTCAGGAACTGAAAATTTGATTCCCGAGGGTCACCAAGTAAAACTTGACAACATGTGGACGTCATCAGGTTGTCAGAAGAGGGAATAAAATAAAAGAAGAAAATGTGAGTGTGGAAAATGGCAGAGAAACCGAATGAGAAAAAAAATTGTGGAGTGGTTGGCGGAGGAGACAAAATATTTGCTTGCGTTTTGGACGGCCATAGATTTCCAGCAAAGGTGAGACAGCAGCATTAAAAAAAGGAAACTATATGCTGAACTGACCAAGGAGTTGGCTAGGGCTGGGTTCCACCGCACAGAACAAATCACCAACAAACTAAAAAGGCTCCAGAAAGACTATCGAGACACTACAAAGCATTTAAATAAAAGTGGCAACTGACGTGGAGATTTTTTTTGTTTTTTTGGTGGCGAAGCAGCAGCCTCTGTCATGGCTCGCATATAATGTTTTGAACCGCTCACAGGCAAGCACTTCAATTCCCTGTGTAACTGGTGCGGGAACCAGCTCCGACACCAGGGTGCCCGGTTGGAAAAACAGCTTCTGTGTATCTCTTCATCTCTTTCATCATTCCCTCAACCTCTCGCTCTCTCATTCACTCAAGGCCTCCACCCCAACCTGGATAGGGGGACATTCTCAGCTCAGCACTAGGAAACAACAGGCTCCAGTCTTAGGGGGGTTCTGCTAAATGGAGGCCATGTCAGACAATTCCCCTTCTTTTATCCTCACGTCCAGACAGCTGTCAGGTCACTCTCTGTCTCTCTCACCTGGCAGCGGGGCGTTCTCAGGCTCGGGGCTGGTGTACCACAGGTTCCAGTCTCGGGGGTACTGCTCAAAGGAGGCCATGAGGCCGTGGAAGTTGGTCAGCTTGTCCAGCTCCGTCACGTTGTCCCAGTTGGAGTCAGACAGCCAGCTGGTGCATGGGTTGTCCATCTGGCCCTCCTTATCCAGCACCTGAGAGCACACCACAGGAGAGAGAGAGAGAGAGAGAGAGAGAGAGAGAGAGAGAGAGGAATGAGCAAAATAGTGTGGAGAGGTAAAAAAAGAAAGGGGGATGGCATGACAGGTGAGTGGAAAACAAGAAAGGGAGAGGGAGAGAGATAGAGATGGAAATACTGAGGGGAAAGAAGTAGGCCTAACAGGATCTGAGTACAGAATAATGAATTCGCAGCACAAAGCTTTTGCCATGGTGAACTTTTCCCTTCAAAACAGACAGACACATACACACGCACACACACGCACACACACACACACCCTAATGACCCATTGCTCACCAGGCCTCCCCGGAGGAAAAAGTTGTATTCATCCATGTTGAGCTTGCCGGAAACTTCCAGGATTTTTGCACACATGTGGAAGCTGAAGAGTAGCTTGTGGACCTCAAAGAGCCCTCTGCAAGTGTACCTGTACCGGACACACACACACACACACACACACACACAAACAAACAAACGTAAACTAAATGTGCAAATGTTCACAAAGCCATCTTTACAATAACAACCATCATACAATGTGAGAATGATATGTGAAATATTATGACAGTCTCTCTCTCTTACTCACACAAACACACACACACATAATGTGAGAATGATATGTATACATCCCACACAAACACACACCACCATAATGATGATCACGAGATATGAAAATGATATGCGAAGCATGGTGAACGTGACAGACAGCCTGCGTTGTGTGTTTATCATGGAAGAAAGTCCACTTTGAAAATCATCTCATCCGTGGCACCTAGGAAGAGAGTATCCTCAAGAGCGTGTGAAGGGTAAAAGGCCATTTATTTCTGAAGATGATTGTGGGGCACCACCACGAGGAGAGAATGGCTAAGTGGAGGCTATGATGGTGCACACGGCAGCATGAATAGTGAATGAAAGTACTCAAAGCTCCATCAAAAATGACACACAGACATATGTATGCCCCCCTCCACACACACACACACACACACACACACACACACACATACACACACTAGGAAAGTGCCACTTGGAGCTTTCAAGTGAGAAAGACGGGTTCAGAATCGGAATGTATCTCTTGGGGGGCATGAGTGTTTGCGTATATTCGCGTGTGTACGTGTGTGTACGTGTGTGTGTGTGTATGCACGACTGCCAGAGGCTGCAGGAGTATCACCCCAGCCCTGACTATTCAATCGTTTGAAGGGCTGTCAAAACAAGTCTCTCTCCAATTAGCATATCCTTCAGTGACATGAGCTAGGGGGTTAACACTGCTCACGGCTGATGGGTCGACTCACTCCATATGCAAAACACATGGGCGCAAACATACATACACACACACACACACACACACACACACACACACACACACACACACACACACACACACACACACACACCTTTCTATTGATGAGATGGGTGACAGTCCTGATATATGGAAATAGGCCAACATAGCAGCCAAAAGACAATCAAACAGTCAATTTCTTACTTCCAAGCCCCAAACGTGTGTAGGTGGGTATTTGAGTGTGTGAGTGTGTGTCTCTTTCATGTCTGTCCATGTGTGTGAATTTTATACCTGCATATGTTTGCATAGTGTGGAACCTGTAGACAGCACAACATGCAAGGTGTGTGTGTGTGTTTGTGTGTGTGTGTGCATGTGTGTGTGAGTGTTACCTGTAGACGGCGTAGGTGTGGTAGTCGTTGAGGTTGGCTATTCGCTCCTCGAGCTTGTGGCTGCGCTTGCTCTTCTCCATGCTGAGGTTGAACAGGTCGATGTAGGCGTCTAGGGAGAACTGGTACATGGGGTCGATGCGGCCCATGTCGTTTAACACGAAGAACAAGATGGACGCCCGCTGGGCACACGGGCGATACGCCTGCACACACACACACACACACACACACACACACACACACACACACAAAGACAAACCTGAGCACAACAATACAGATTGAGGGAGAAACCTGTCCAGAGAAGTCAGCATATAGTTGGAACAGTATGAAATATTGAACACTGAATATTCCATCATTTTTTCACACACACACACACACACACACACACACACACACACACATAGACAGACTCCTCTGTGTCCCTGGCTCCTGACCTCTCTGGCAGAATCGATCTTGATCTCGGTCTGCTCACTGGTCTCCAGCTGCTCAGACACTTCAGTGGCCGTTACCTTGGAGGTCTGCAGCGTGTTCACCAGCTGCACATCATCCAGGAGTGAGCCTGTGGCCTCATTCAACAGCCTGCACAACACACACACACACACACACACACACACACACACACACACACACACACACACACACACACACTCACACACGCACATGCACATATACACACATCGGATGCACAAATTCATACAAAAGCAGATTAGCTTTCAACAGCAGTCAGGTTGAAGGCTAATCTAATCTGGAGAATTCTAAACTGCTTGTCAGTGGATGCACTGAATTTTTAAGAATTTCTGTACTTTGGAAAAGTTTGAAGAATTGTAGTCATTCCCATTGAATGATTAGGATCTATTTTCTGCTTAAATGTTCAAGCATTTCACCATGGTCACCGCTAAAATGCACACAAATGCATGCAGACAAGTGACCTTTTTCAGTCTATCAAATCTGATGGCCACAGGCTTCAGGTTGAGGGGTCTGAATAAACTGTGTTAGTTTTCACAGCTGCAGTAACAGCAGTGGCTTTGCAGCTCCTCTGGCAGAGTGTGTGCACCATGGTGGAATTAGTGAAAAAGTGTGTGTGTACAGTTATGTGGGTTTGCGTGTGTATTTTGTGTTTGTCTGTGTTATGTGTATCATTCCAAGTCCGCATATGTGTAATGGTTCGGCTGTATATATGTTAAATTTCTAGGTGAAAATATGTGGTGTGTGTGTGTGTGCATATGCATGCAACTGTGTGTGTGTGTGTCCCACGGGCACACATTTCTGTACCTGAGAATCTCGTCCTCCAGTTCCTGCAGTTTTCTCTTGCCTGAGGCGATGTTGATCACCAGAGAGTCTTTCTGCTCCTCCAAGTCAGGACGCTCTTTTCGTACCACTATACCCAGCAGCTGCGCTTCCAGACCCTAAAACACACACACAGATATACAGTCGTAGGTAATACGTTATATGCGCACACAAAAGCAGACCGAAAGTAACACACACACACGCACACACACATATGAGGAGCCATTCAAGACATTATTCATTCTGGCCCTCTCACATACATATATTCTCACTCTCACATACATACATTCTCCTTTCACATACATTCTTCTTGCACATACATACATTCTCCTTTCACATACATACATTTTTTGCACTCACATACATGCATTCTTCTCTCACATACATGTATTTTTACTCTTACATATATTGTACACATCTCACACACATATATATATATATATTACTCTCACATACGTATATTTTCCTTTCATATACATTCATATTTTTTCATCATTTAAAGAGAATATGTGCATGTGAAAGAAGAATGTATGTATGTGTGAGAAGAATATATGTGTGTGTGAGAAAGTATAGTTGAAACGGAAGCAGTATAGTGGAAACAGAAGGCGAGGCATTTATCAAGCTGTGATTGGCTGAAAATTCCCTGTCCTGATCCTACTGGGACCGGCGGATCCGGCAGACCGCAAATAAAAGCTGTCTGCAGCAGACGCGCACCACAGATCAATATCGCTGGATGACTATTTCGGGTTGACTTTACGCTATTCTCTTCATCGGACACTTGTCTCAAATGACATATTGTGGGTAGATGTGTTTTCTACTTAAACAACACACGTTACTTACTTTTAATGTGGGATTTTTAGCCAGCATAAACCCTCTTCTCTTACGGTACTACGCACCGCCTGTAAATCTTATAACCGTACTTAGTACAGGAGCAGAAATATTTTTCAGACATCAGATATTTCTTTACCTTGTGTTACTGAAATTAATGAACTCTTCAACAATATTCTAATTTGTGAAGCTTTACCTGTATTGTGTAGCTATACAATTTGAAATGCATTACAATTATCAAGACACTTACAATAAAGTGCATACAGTACTTAGTCCACTTTTGCCTTGTTCAAGTGAATTGTAAAAAAAATTATTGATTGCCTCTTGATTTACCTTACCTTACTAGAGGAGAGGAGATGTATGCATGTACGAGTATGTATGTGAAAGGAGAATGCATGTATGTGAGAGGAGAATGTATGTATGTGAATATGAAAAATGTATGTATGTGAGTGCAAAATATGTATGTATGTGAGAGTGAAAATATATATGTACGTGCGAGGAGAATGTATGTATGTGAGAGGGCCAGAATGATTAATGTCTTGAAGGGCCCTTCATACAAACAGACAGACAAATGCATGCACACACACACACACACACACACACACACACACACACACACACACACACATACACACACACATACCCGCAAAAACTGACTTATCCTGACTTGAAGAACAGGACATGCATTCAAGGCATCAGTTAAAGTACTTACAAATTACTGAACACTGCACAGGCACAGTAGGTACACAGGCCTTATAGTGTACCTGTTCTTTGACTGCGAAGTTGACAATGGTGGTCTTGGTGGAGGTCTCTGGTGTGTAGTGGGGGTTGGAGAGCTTGGTGGTGATGTAGAAGCGGAAGTCAGGGTTGTACTCCACCTCTTTATCACCCAACTTCAGCAACAACCGCCCACCTGCAACACACACACACACACACACACACACACACAATCAATCACATGCACAGACACACACACACAAACACACATACACAGTACTGTAGACAGCAAGCAATTTGATTTTGCACAAATATAAAATTCTGTAATGTTTGTGTTTCTGTATGTGTATGTAACAGTAACAGAGTGTGTGAGTGTGAATGTGTGTGTGAGCAGTTGAGTAAAGGTTACTGACCCACTCGCGTCACAGACTTGTTAAGGATGGGGGCAAGCGAGGGGTCGAGTTCCTCCTGCACGTTCTGCAGCAGAACTGGAGAACCGAACTGCACAGCGTTCTCCAGGATGCGCAAGAAGTCCGGCATCTGCAGATCGATCACCTTCAACCCCTGAGTGAGGGAGAGAGAGAGGCAGGGCCGGGAGAAAGAGGAAGAAAACACATCTGTATGAGTAGAGAGAAGAAAAGAGAGAGGGAGAGAGAGAGAAGGGGGAGAGAAAGAGAGAGAGAGGTGGAAAAGATATGGAGAAATAAAGGGTCACAAGCAAAGGAGAAGAGAGGATGAAAAAGGCACATCATTCTGTTGAACCACCATTTGCACTGAGAGAAAGAGAGAAAAGACTGAATGGTTTACCAGAAATGTGTGTGTGTGTGTGTGTGTGTATGTGTGTGTGTGTGTCACTATTCATTCTTCAGAAAGTAGGAACAGTGGAGGTGAGGTATGATGGTGTTTACCTTCTGTGTGTTCTCTCTCTCTTTTCAGCTCTTTATAGAAAGACCACAGCAATGAGCAACACATCCACAGTCCTTGCACGCTAGAACCTTTTACAATAGGGCTGACGGTGAACACACACACACAGACCCACACACACACACACACACACAAACACACACACCCTACCAGGGCCATGTCTGGAGCCAGAACATTCTAGAAAAGGGGTGAGAGAAGAGAGCTGGCAGGCAGAACATTGACAGAGATGACTGAACCAAGGACCTTTTTCCCAGCGGTACAGGAGGACTTGTGATCTGAGGTGACCATGCAGGTGGCCAGAGAGAGAGATGGCTTAAGATGAGAGAATGTCACAGGGCATGGAGATGTGTGAAAAACAATTTGTGACTTGTGATTCAAATTTGGACAGGAAGTTCTGAGTGCATGTGTGTGTCCATCCTTTGTGAAGATTAAGTGTGTGTGTCAACCGCCAAATATAAGTCTGGGCATATCTGTGTGTGTGTACGTGTGTATGAGTGTGTTGACTTGCCAGAGGTGGTGTGCATATGTGTCTGTATAGGCTTGGCTAAGGTGTTTGTGTGTGTATGTGTGTGTGTGCCCCCATGGGAGATAATAAAAGGCTTGTGTGCTGGTCTTGATTCTCTAGATTGGTCTAATCTCTGATAATGCCTCTCTGCTCCATCCTGTGGCTCTTTCCTGCCTGCGTGCTTCAGATAGCTGCTCCTCTCAGACGTATTAAGGACACAAGACGCTCCCGCTCCAAAAGGCATTAAGGCAGGGGAGAGGGATGGAACAAAAATACAGAGAGAGAGAGAGAGGGAGAGAGGGAGGCTAACGAAAGAAAAATATGGAGATGGAAGGCAAACAGACCAAAAAGAGGAGGAGGAGGAGGAGGAGGAGGAGGAAGCAGAAACTCACTCGTTTGCTCTCCATGTTTTTAATCCACTTTAGAGCCTGTCCTTGCGGATCCACCATTAGGGGCCATCTTGAAAGAACACGGCAGAGGGGGGGGGGGGAATAAAAGGGAAAATGTGGGCCAATTACTTGGGCTGCATGTCCAGTTGTTTATTGTATCCATAAAGCCTTGCTCCATTCATTATCTGCCAGGCACATAATCTGCACAAGATGCTCTTGAAAGCCATTAAGGAAATGTCTGACCACACAGATGTGTGTATTTGGTTTGACTGTTACAGAGAGAGAGAGACAGTGTGTGTGTGTGTGTGTGTGTGTGTGTGTGTGTGCGCGCGTGTGTGTCCGTGAATCTATGCTGTGACAGTAGAATAAGTATACTGTGAATGTGTGTCTAACCCTGTGACTGTGTGTATAGTTGCCTTTTTAATGTGTGTGTGTGCGTTTGTGTGCGTGTCCACACTGTGAACAGACCGGTTGCCACGGGTGACAATGACTCCGTTCTCAGTGGAGAAGGCGTCCGACGGGAGGCCTTGGATGTTCCACTCGCGCACGGCCGTGGGTTTGGAGAGGAAAACAGCAAAACTGAAACCTGGGGAACACGGAACCTCCAATTCACTGATCTAAAATAGAGAGATAGAGACAGAGGGAAAGACAGAGAGAGACATTCATTACATTCATGCCAATAAAGCTTACTGAAAATTGACGGAGAGAGAAAGAGCGAGAGACAGAGAGAGAGAGAAAGAGAGAGTGTGTAACAAGACAAGGATTACTAGATAGGTAGAGAAAGAAGAAGAGGAAGAAAGAGAGAAAAACAAGAAAGCAGGGCGACACGCTTAAAACAGCAACCTTAATATATCACTAGAAAACAGTAAGGATATGAAAAATGAAGTAAAAATTTGTATAACACAAAATGTCTTCCAAAAAATGAACAAGAAAAAAGAGAGAGAGAGAGAAAGAGAGAGATATCCTGGGCCAGACTTAACACATCCATCCTTCAGTGTTCCCTGCTCTGTTTTAATGGTACCTCGCTCTGCTCATGGTAATGATGTGAGGGGCCTATTTCCAGTCCAGCCCAACCCAGCCCAGCACAGAGTGCAGAGCGGAGTGAATCACCTAGACAGCTGAGCGCCTTCATCAGGGTAATTACAGACTGGGGCTGCCTGGTCCCGCCATCAGACATCGCTCACTATGCAAAGCCAATTACAGCCCCCAGTGAAACAAAAGGGCCAGAAAACAGACTTGACATTTAGCAGTGTTTTTTTTTTTTTTAAAAAAGAAGAAGAAATATATAAATAAAAAAAGAAGTGACTAAGTTGTGTCTCTGTGTATCCATCCTGACAAAAAGCTGTCACACCAGTGCTTAGAGGAGGAGGGAGGGAGAGGGGGAGGGATAGAGGGATAGAGAGAGAGATGGGGAGAGATGAGAGTGTGGGTGGGTTGCTGTTGCTGTTGGTCGTGACTGACCTTCTTCATCCAGATGCTGGTGACGAGCTGGTCTCTGTAGTTGGACAGGAAGGGGCCCATGTAAGACAGGAAAGCTGCCGCCAGGAGACAGTCTCCCACCAGGTAGCCCATGTTAGACTCCAGACCCTGTGCTCAGACACACACACACACACAAACAGACAGACACACACACACACACACACACACACACACACACACACACACACACACACACACACACGGCAAGGAACACATGCAGCAAACACACATAAAGGAGAAACGGAAGAAAGAAAAAGAA
>JAIFZK010000136.1:3557500-3562500 GCA_027481765.1 Tenualosa thibaudeaui | reverse complement strand
GGCCTCCACTTTGGCGCGCGTGTCGTCAATCTTAAAGAGCCCGTTACGCAGCTTAGTCACCTGCTCCCCCAACTCACCACGCTTCTCCTCCAGCAGCCTGACAGGGAGAGAGAGAAAGGGAGGGAGGGAGAGAGAGGGGGGGTTAGGCAAGAGAGATAGATTGAAGAAGGAGGGAGAGAGAGAGAGACAGAGAGAGTGAGAGAGAGATGGAGAGGGAATATTATATTATAAGACCATAATGTCTAACATAATATAAACACATCAGATGCAGATATACACAGAATGGCCCACATAATTTGCATATGTGCTTACAAATGTTTGGTTACTGAACAAATGGGATTTATAAGATGCATAACATAAAGAAATAACAGGCAAGCCTGTGATTTAGGAACTACAGAGCGCCCCCTACTGTCTCCGTAATACACCAGAGCGCCGTTGGCATCTTGCAAGAGCTGAAGATGTGCGAAGAAGCTGTAGGGGGAGTCTTCATTCACCCAGTAATAAACCATTTACCCATCAAAGAAGTGACTACAAAGCTAGTCAATTAGCCCCAAAGCAGAATAAAGGGTTGCCTAGATTACCTTTGAACTGAGGAGGAGAGTGTGTGTGTGTGTGTGTGTGTGTGTGTGTGTGTGTGTTTTGTTGGGGGGGAGGGAGGAGAAGGAGGGGTAGATTACTTCTTGTAGCCAGACACCAGCTCCAGGTAGTTAGTGGGGGTGACATAGTTGTGCCTCTTCAGCTCCTCCTTCATGCGCAGGGAGAACAGAGTGACAGACTGGTGCATTGTCACAAAGATGTTGGCCACTTTAGTCTGGATCTGTACAGACACACACACACAATCACACACACACACACACACAAGCATACATAACTGTAGTCATATTTTTTTTCCCTTTCAATTGTGTGTGTGTGTGTGTGTGTGTCTGTGTGTGTGTGTGTGTGTGTGTGTGTGTGTGTGTGTGTGTGTGTGTGTGTGTGTATGTGTGTGTGTGTGTGTGTGTGTGTGTGTGTGTGTGTGTGTGTGTGTGTGTGTGTGTGTGTGTGTGTGTGTGTGTGTGTGTGTGTGTGTGTGTGTGTGTGTGTGTGTGTGTGTGTGTGTGTGTGTGTGTGTGTGTGTGTGTGTGTGTGTGTGTGTGTGTGTGTGTGTGTGTGTGTGTGTGTGTGTGTGTGTGTGTGTGTGTGTGTGTGTGTGTGTGTGTGTGTGTGTGTGTGTGTGTGTGTGTGTGTGTGTGTGTGTGTGCGTGTGTATAACAGAAGGCTAGTGATGTCTCCCTGTCTCCTCCATAATCCTCCAGGCCTCTTTGTGTGGAGGGCAGTGCTCTCCAGGGGAGGGACGGGAACAGTGACCTTGCTCAATCAAGCTGGACACCCGCTGACACACCCGTCAACAGCACACACTGGAGGAGCTCCATGGCTACAGGGCATCTGACAGCACCACTGGGTTTCTCTGTGTTTGTGTGTGAGTGTACACATTTGTTATGCTGCTTTTGTTGTTATTTTTCTGTGTCTGTGTGTGTGTGTGTGTTTGTGTTTGTGTGTGTGTGTGTGTGTGTGTGTGTGTGTCTGTGTGTGTGTGTGTGTGTGTGTGTCTGTGTGTGTGTGTTGTGTTGTGTTTGTAACAAAGACAACAGAGGCAGTGCTCACATAATAGTGAGTGACCATGCTTGATGTATCCATTTATTTGTGTATGTGTGTGTCTGTGTGTGTGTGTGTGTATATGTGTTTGTGTGTGTGATTAACAGAGACCAAAAGAGACATGCAGCGTTCAAGTGTGTTAAACATGATTTTGAGTATTTGTGGGTATTTTGATTTTGAGTATTTGTGGCATGTCCATTTAATTGTGAGGTGTCTGTGTGTGTGTGTGTGTGTGTGTGTGTGTGTGTGTGTGTGTGTGTGTGTGTGTGTTCATGTCTCACCCCTTCCACGTTGCCCAAGGCTATGCCATCAAGGTATCTCTCAGCCACCTCCAGCAGGGCATCGCGTGGCCATTCTGAAAACCAGTCAATGGTGGTGCAGTTCACCAGAGCTGGATACTGACGGATGCGGTTCCTATGGAAATACACACATGGACACACACACACACACAGACACACACACACACACACACACACACACACACAAAACACTCCGGTCATTTCAATTGCTCTGTGCTTATAGACACACCAGGAGACCTTGCAAGCACATCCAGACCTGCAGAAAACACTTAAGCCCAACAATAATGTCTGCCAGGCACAACACCGCCAGCACACCATTCCTTGCCATAAGGCATTATACATTAACATAAACTTGATCTCTTTTTACAAGACTCTCTTCCTCCCCACTGATTAAAGTGTATGATCAATAGCTAGTCATTCTTTCACATTCTACTGCTAAAGGAGTTTAATCTCCTACTTAGTGTGTCTTGAAGTTTCTGAGCTTCTGAGACACTGTCTATGTGGGCCATTTGGGCCAAGCATATTCAGGGCTTCACAGAAGGCTGGTTTTCCATGTCGCAGTGGTCAGTCACCACTCTGCTATGGCCTTACCTGCTTTAGTCCACATGGCCTCCGGCTATGCTGTGTGCTGTGTGTGTGTGTGTGTGTGTGTGTGTGCTTCTGGGGTAGAAGTGGGGGATGGGACCTCAGGGGATGCGGCAATAAGCCCCTGATGGCTCTATGGCGATGCCGACGGCACTCTAGACCGTGATGGGAAATGGTTTCACGGCGAGTGGTTTTCTGTGCCACCTGCAACTGTCTCGTTATGTGTGCCGCTCAATGGCGCCCGCTCACCTGTGCCACGCCACGCCCATGACAGCCCCTCGCCGTCGAAAATCTGTGTATACCTGGCGGCCACCCAGTCAGTGGGGTGTTGAGGAGGAAGTGGTGTGTGTTGCCCTGGATACGCAGCCTTAACGGAGCCTTTCGCCTGCCGGGGGTTGGGGGTCGGAGTGCCCACAGCTAAGCCCCAGTATGGGCAGCCAGGGTGAATCAGAGCGGAATGTGGGTGGCTGAATTTAATTAGAAGGGGATGCCCTGGGGTTCCGGAAAAATCCGACGCCGGACGCACGACAACCTGAGTGCTGCCGCGGGCAGGATCAGCAAGAGATTTAAATTAATGAAAAGGTTGGACCTGTGTGTGTATTTGTGTTTGTCAATCAGGAGCAGGAGATGAACAGACTCATACTCAAGTGGCACAAGGTGCCTAGTGATACAGGGTGATCATGACTATAAATGTGTGTGTGTGTGTGTGTGTGTGTGTGTGTGTGTGTGTGTGTGTGTGTGCGTGCACCTGTGTGCATGCATGCGTGTATCTAATAAATCAGAGAGGAACAGTAGGTGCCTGATATTACAGAGATAGTGTGTGTGTGTGTGTGTGTGTGTGTGTGTGTGATCCACTACCTGAATGGGTCTCCCACCGGGCTCATACACAGCACTATGTGCAGGTTGTTTCTGACACGCTCAATGAGGTAGTTGAAGATGGAGTCGGGCGTCTCCAGGATGTTGTCCTTGCGGGCTGAATCTGACAAGGCACTCTGGACCTGAGGAGTGCAGATCAGGAGGAGAGATCAATCAACCGTGAACACCATACCCAGGAAACACACACACATACTGTGTGTGTGAACCCAAACAGTATAATGAAAGACAATGTCCTATAGTACAATGGCAACTCAACACATGAATATTATTCAACATTCTTTCCAATGTACTCCAGGTATGAGCTTATTATGCGTGCCAGAGTGCTGGACAGAAGACACAAGCACCTTAAGCACAAATGAGTCTAAATATATCCCATGGGGTGCAAGAGAACAGCAAGAGAAAACAGACAGATGGAGTGTGAGACAGTCAGACAGATACTCTTACACACCTCGTCAAACTCATCTGGCTTGTAGAGGTTTGGCACCTCCCCTGAGCTGAGGATGTTGTTGATGTCCTCCAGGAAGGACTCGTCCACGATCTGTGTGTCGTTGAACAGGAACACGGTGGGCTTGTTGTCCACTCCCGTCATCCGGTACAGCTTTTTTATGTCTGCGGGAAGACAATGTGAGGACAAATCACCCGACAGGTGGCAATGCAACTCAATTTATCAGCAAAGCAACTTCTGCGGACGTCTTTAATCTTTAATGAGAATCACAAGGAAATATGATCAAATATAATTAGCAAACAATTCTCTTCTACAGGAATAAAAAAGGAAACAGAACATTTAATTGACATTCATCTATCAAAATGATTCACATGAGGCATGTTCCTGGAGAGAGCTGTTGAGCAGGTTTACTGCACACTTACATATATGGATTTCAATGTCCTCCCAAAACCCTAAGCACTGGACCCTCACACACTGAGTGATCATAAATCAGCTTCTAGAATTGCTAACTCATGCCAGTTGAGTCTTTGAGGCTGGGAGGGTTCAGGTTGGGAAGATACTGGAACTGGAATTTTAGTTCCTGTGGTTCCTGAGTGAAATGGATGGTGTGGGGTACCTTCTCTGAACTCCTGCTTGCGGTACTGCTTGGTGACCTCCACCTGGAAGACCAGGTACTCGCAGATGTAGGCGGCCAGGCGGGAGAGACTCTGGCGGCCCGAGCCTCCGATCCCCACCAGCAGCATGTTGCCCCGTGGCTGGCTGATCACTCGCACCACACGCGTCACTGCAAAACACAACACATAAACATAAACACACACACACATACACACATCATATCATATGAACACATACATACAAAACATATATACACAGGTTACACACACACACACACACACACACGCAGCAGCAGGAGAGAAACGTTCAGCAAAGGCATCACTAACACCCATGCAAGGACAAACACAACACCAGCCCACTTAGTCATACACAGATGTCAGCATCCTCACAAGGACAAACAAACACACATGCACACACACACACGTGCAAGCTCACACACACACACACACACACACACACACACACAAACACATAGCCGCAGCTACAGTTCAGTCCTCATTACAGATGAGTTTGGCAGCCCAGCTGTTTTGCTTTAGCGGTGCAGT
>JAIFZK010000136.1:3522500-3552500 GCA_027481765.1 Tenualosa thibaudeaui | reverse complement strand
TCCTCCACTAAACGAGACCAGCAACAACACCGACACAGACATTCATTTCTATTTACCGCCAGCTCATTCCCGCGTGTCAATGCTCGTCTGAATTATCAATATGCTAGGCAGAGCCATTTATCAAAACACAGCTCTGAAGCTGGTCCAGCCTGTCAGTTATTGGCTACCCCTAATTTGGAGCATTCAACTGGGCACACCGCACTCGAGTCCGCTACCCAAACTCATTCACACACACACTTGCACGCACAAAAGATTCCCAAGAGGACAAGCCAATAATGGACGTCTGGGTGGATTTCAGCACACCACTGTAGTTTGCCGCAGTCAGTAAACAAGGCGCTGCCCTATCGCGTACAGGCTTCCGCCATTTGGGGGGAAAATGCATGTAAAGGTCAGCTCATCGAGCAGAACTGTGTGCTGGGCAGGCGGGCAGGTGTGTGATGACGGTTAGCTGTCCACGGGACAAGAGGAAAGATTAGGCAGAGCAGAATGCTAGCTAAATGAGAAACTAAAAATCACTTTCATAAATGTATGCTGACCCAGTCTATTGGTACTAGAAGAGAGATGAGCTAAATGTAGAATGCTTTTTTTCTCTCTTATATATCTCTTATAATCTGGTTTTGTACCTGAAAACCACAAAAAGACGTTCTGGCCCAGTATTGTGTTTTTGTGGTTTGAAACCTAAAAGCAGTCAGATCAAATAGGGAAGCGCAAACCATCAGGCCATCTGACCTTTGTGTCTCCTGGTGCTTTTAGCACAGAGAAAAAGCAACAATCTGGGAGATCAATGGATTTGAAGCGACAATCACACAAAGCTGTTTTCAAAGCGCTCTCCTCAGATCCCCGTTACTCTCTGTACCTGAAAATCAAAAGCTTAAAAAAAAATTATGGAAAAAAAAATCTTTCTTATTTAGTCACTTATTTATTCTTTAATTACTATCTCTAAACATTTTGTGCGTGTGAAAGTGGTTCAGTAAATGTAAAGGCAGGTGTGAAATGCCAACATAAAACGTGATAAATAAGTATGTCTTTTCGGTCACACACACTGCACATTTGTCTGGGTGTCTATCCAAAGAAATATCCAGATAAACACTGTGGTGGATCTCTGCAGTCTTTAATAACAATGCCGGAGACAAGTTACCCACACAAAACCTACACAAGGTGTGCCGAGTAACAAGCCTGTCTTCCTCGAGACTAGGCTTCTCTTTTATACCCCCCAGAGCACACATCACATGTAAAGCAAATGGCAGACCTCTCTGCCCTCACAATGACATTTGACTTCTTGCCCTCCTGTTGTTTTAGCTTGTTTAGGTTCCATGTCCACTCCCTCTAAATTCCTGGTAATAAGCTGGAGATAGATGCCTATTTGGTTTTCACCAGCACCCTCTGTTTCCAGCGTTCCTAACCATAATTTGCTTGGTTGGTTGTCTTAACCCTTTAGACTCAGGTTACACATGGCATACATTTGTATCACACATGGCATATATTTGTAGCACATTACTATTCATTTCTAGGATATTACAATTTTTCCTACATCACAACCACAAAGAAAGATAAGACAGGTGGATGGACACACAGGGATTATTGAGATTTCATTGTGCATTGAACACTTCTGGGAAGACCTGTAAATCTTCTTTTTCCCTGTGATTTCAGAGAGCTGCGTGCTCTCCACTTCTTTTTGAAACAGCATAGGCCCATATGACCAGCTAATAGGTGCCCTGGTCACACACTTCTCACACAATACTCCCACCCTAACAGCTATCTGTAGATTTCTTGTTTTTTTGGCTGCTAATAGTAGATTTATTCTGATATATCACCTTCTTGCTCCAGAAATACCTTTCTCTGTTGTTTTTTTCTCTCCCCTACTCTCTCTCTCTCTTTCACTCACAGTCTTACCTTGACACACTTGAGGGTCTGTTTCTGGCGGTCGTACCAGAAGCCATAATCGATCCAGAGGCGCAGCAGTTCCAAGGGTGGCTGGGAGCCAAAGTCGTCCACTGCCGGCATGTTGAGGTCGTCCAGGAAGGCCAGCATACGCTTCCCCCCCACCGGCACATACACGCCCTTAGTGCGCTTCTCCACGCGACTCTCAATGATGGCCTGCACATTGTTAGAGGTTGTCTAGAGAGAGTGAGACAGAACATAATTGTTATAAGGTAATGAAGGTAACACTTGTGTTTGTTTATTACTCATAGTCTGCTATTATCGCGTTATTACTATCTTATAACACAATACGTGTCCAGACCCACACATTTCACGTCATGACAAATGGCTGCATTTTTTTTTTTTTTTTGATGGTTTGATGGTTTTGATGGTTCTTAGTACTTTGTTTTTGAGGGGGGCTTTGGCAACACTGTGACACAACCATTAAGCTAACTGAACAATTCTGAATTAAACTCATGTTTTTTAGAGTGACAGGGAATTTTTTTGAAAGGCAGAAGATAAAAGAATGGAGACATGAAAGATAACTGTGGTAAAAGATGTACAGGAAACAGATAAAAGGAAAACACACACACAGACACACGCACACACACCCACACACACGCGCGTGCGCACACACACACACACACACACACAGAAGAAGAACATAAACAGACAGCAGATCTTTCAAAGTTGGGTAGCAGCGGTGAAGAGAGAGCGAGTGTGTCCGAGGCCGGAGTGATGATGTCAGATGATGATGATGATGGTAGTTGGTGGAGCTAGTTCTGACTGAAACTATTGATGGCTCTGATGACTGTGATGGCGGTGAGGTGGGCTTCGGGGCTTTTGTCCTCTCTGCCAGTGTAATTACCCCTCATCTGAGGGGCCCACTGAAGCCAGCATGACTCAGCTAATTGCGGTGCCGGCCCAAGGGCTGATGGGTAATGGCCGAGGGGGGAGCATGAATCCTATGTCCTCCCCCCCGGCAATGTGTTTGAGCGGAACAGAGCGCCCACGTCTGTCGACCCACGTCACCACCTCCGCATCAACCGTAGGCAGAAGGGGCGCAGGGGCTGCATGAAGAGATGCCTCGTGGATCTACAGCTCTGATTACAGTGTCAAATCAGGCAAAGCAGAATGATCAGACACTAAGGACCACTCTCTGTATTGGCAGAAAAACCCTGACTACAGAGATCTTTTGAAGGTCAAGATTTTTATGCTAGAGAATGAATGCATTTATTGCGAGTCTCATGAAAAGTCTCCTCTAGACTGATTACCTTACTTGCTAAGCCGAAAAAAAAGACTGCGTCTTCAGTGCTCTTTAATAGCCTAAAACTGATAATGACCTTAGTATGCACAACTGTAATTATCAAGTAAAATTCTTTCATGATGGCCACCAAAAGGGAACAGCTATTCATAATTTCAGCTCCAAATTATCCCAAACTCTTCAGCAAGGATCACTGTGTGTGTGTGTGTGTGTGTGTGTGTGTGTGTTTGTGTGTGTGTGTGTGTATTCTTCCTCTTATAATGATGACGAAGATGATGATGGTGGTGGTGATGCTGACTATTATTATATAGTCAGACATCGAGTGACTGTGTGAATGCTGAAAAGAGAACAAACATCATCTCTGCATGGTCACAAACACACACGCATCATGGCTTTCACAAGATACCCATCATGAGAGCACAGTTCACTGACAAAGGACTGAGCAAGCGAAATGAAAAATGAATCACATCCAGAGTGAATTAGGGGGGGTGGGGAGGTGGGGGGTGCACAAAGGCTAGACCGCTTGAGGTACTCCAAATCACAACGTGTGATTATTCTAGTCGGGAAAGGTCAGCATGGAGCTTGACCACCTCTCAAGGTAACACGCATCAAAAAACCCCTCAGATGATGAGACAAAGCAACAAAAAACACAAAGCTCTCATGCTTCCATCTATTTATTCACTCATTCACTTGTGTTTATTTATTTTATTTATTTATTTGTTTGAGGCAGTTCACCGTGACAGAATGCAATTCTCTACAGGAGTTACACAATAAATAATCAAAAGCTCTTGCCGCCTTTCACAAACACTTGTGTTTGTCAGGGAGAGAGAATTGAAATGAAATAAAATAGCCGCCTTTGACAGATCCCATTTGCCCAACAGAACAGGATATGAGTGGCACCACTGACATGTAAACACTATTAGGGATTCTGCCTGCACTGCTAGTCAACTGTGGCGGAGAGAGCTTTTTTAATCTGCGATAAAAATCACTCTTATCATTCGACATGGCAATGATATAGACTCCCATCTAATCCTGTGTTAAAGGCAGCCTACTGTATACTAGTGAGGAGTCGGTCTGAGCTGTGTACTTCAGTGTTCGGTGTTCGGGTAGGCCCATGCCTCAACCGCCCGGAGAGAGGAGATTCATGCAGACTATCTCATGCATCTGCACATACCGCAGTATTTGAGATGCAGCATATGGTGTTGGCAAAAATACTGTGCTGCGCTTATGAGGTCTGTTTCTTTGGGAATATGTGCATCCATGCATGATTTTTTCCTCCCCTCAAATGTGGGAGCATTTAATAAATCCCACACTTGAATATACTCAGGATGGGTGGTCCGGGGAATGATTACTGGTGCTTAGCGGTTTGGCTTTCCGAGACGGCCAAAGTGTAGAGGAGAAGCGTTTTTCAGAGGAATCCAAGCGCTCGCAGTGACCACAATAGGAACACGACACCAAGACAGAAGCGCAAGCCGCAGGAACCAGAGTCGGCTAAGTTTGAAGCCACCTGGCATGACCCGTTCCTGGAATAAGTGTGTTTGTGTAAATAAATATCAAACTCAAAGAGTTCAGCTGAAGTACATGTGAGTCACTCAGTCACGATGCCAACTAAGGCTGCTTTCATGTATAAGACGGATGCAACCAGAAGTCTCTATCGATCTTTCAGAATGTCTTGAAGACCCACCTCCTCATAGAGCATATCCTCTCCTAACACTTCCAACAGATCCAAAACACTTAACCTAACTCTTACGCATGCTATCTGTTAGCGTTATAATCTCTATAAATCACTTCTGATTTGTCACTTGATTCCAAGTGGGCAAGAACTGGAGGGCGACCAGCCTAGACCAGATGTGTTCCCAAAAAGCATCTGCCCACGTGGAAGGAATCAGACGTCAGTTGTGGGATTCCAGACTCTGCACAAAGAGAAACGATGTAAAAGTGTTTGGTGCACCAGGGTAGCCTCAACCCTCACTGATGGCATATCAATAGTTCATTCACACCCACAACCCACAAAATCTATACAGACCTGGGCAGAAGTTATACAACCATGGCCACAATCAATTTTAAAATCTTTAAATCAGACTCCTCTAATTGACTCTGTTCTCAGAAAGGTAAAAAGCAGCCTGCTAGTTATTCCTTTTAGAGTGCCTTGCTGTGATGTTATTTGATAAATTCAATACCCTTAACAAGTTATACCTGACTTGAAGAAGAAAACACTACTGGAAATAAAAAGACAATTAATTTGTATCATTGCAGATATGTTACATGATGCAAAACATTCAAAAAAAGGAAAAACACAGCAAAAGCACAAAAAATTATAAGAAAGGAAAAACACACACACACACACACAAAACCCTCTTCCCCTCTGTGGGTGGTCATTCATCCCAACCCCTAGAGAACTTCAGGGCTCTACAGAGTATCTAAGCTATTCTAAGGACTGCACTCTTCTGGATAGAGGTATCAGACATTTAAATATATGCAATTTAATTTATTTGGTGCAAAATGTTGTAAACAGACTGTGTTAAATTCATGGGTGACCACTTGTCTGCACTCTGGCATGAGGTGATGCAACTTGTGATGCCATGCTGACATGAGTATCAAAGCTACTAGTCTTGACTCTCCCCAGTCTCCACAGTCAGCTTTTCAATCATTCTTCTCTAAGAAAGTAAGTAAAACAGCTTGTTACTTCTTACCTTTTCTTTATATGCATTTGCTGATCCTTTGAAAGTGGCGCTTTGGCTATCTCCAGTGTGACGTGAGTTTGATTATGGCGTGATATGACTTGGAATTAAAGACATGCCTTTTAACTTTTTAATTAGGAATGTTAGTTCAAAATTATTGTTCCCAATGATCACAAGATGTTTGACTGAATGAAAAATACATATATGAAGGGAAAGGTGTGGGGAAATCACATGATTCATTTGACATGTGCTCATGTTATTGTTGCTAAACATTTGGAAGCTTTTGCCATTGTTAGCTAAGGTTCCCAGCCTTACAACAGAGGACAGAGGCTTAAAACCGATGTTTAAGAGCCTAGGGCCATACCTGTGAGGACATGTTGACGGTGAGTGTGGCCCACTTGGTGGAGTCGAGGCCCTGCAGGACACCCTGAGCCACTGATGTCTTGCCCGTGCCCACGGGCCCTGTCAGCAGCACTGGATACTGGCTGCCCACCAGTGCCTGCACCAGGAAGTTGTAGCGCACCGTGTCCACTGTGGGCACCATGATCTTATAGAATGGCACACTGAGAGGGACAGGGAGAAAAAGAGACACAAAGAAACAAACACACACACACAAAATCAATTTTGGCTTTGACAATGCAATGTGCATGAAAAGGTAATCCTACTCTAGGGACCTGCAAGTTTTTTTATGCAGCATTTTTCATGCCAATGAGAAGGAGAAGAGAGAGAGGGAGAGAGAAACAGAAAGACATAGAGAAAGGTTGAATGGCTGAGTTAACAACACTGTTTCTTTACATAAAACACACACCTGCAAAGAGAGAGAGAGAGAGAGAGAGAGAGAGAGAGAATAAAGCTAAGATTGATGTATGATACAAACTGCTTCCGAGCTCATTTGTGGACTCTGGTGAGGGAAAGTGCCAAAATACAGCCAATTAATCATTACAGCACTACCATCTCATGGAGGGCAGAAGGAGTGAAAGTAAATAAATAATTAAAAAAAAATACACATACACACACACACACACACACAAATACATGCAACTGATATAAGATGCTCCACTGACTCCAGGGATAACACACTGCCAGCAAGTCAGTGCAACATAAACTACAACAGGGCCATAAAACCTTAATACAGAGAGGTCTTAAATAATGTAAAGGGGGCCTGCTATTATTCCCTCTTTAGTTTACTAGCTTTCGCTAAGGTCTATTTAAATTCTATTACACTACATTGCTAATTGAAATACTATGTTACAAACAGAAATGTAAACACATGGTGGGTATACATCAAGTGAATGAGTATGCTTTATGAGTGTAAGAATGGCCTGTTGTTGGTGGTAAATGGTGTGACAGTAATGCTGGCCGGTAGTGGGAGGCTGAGTGATGGTGGAGCTGACCCCTGGTCAGTGTGGTGGTGGCGGCTGAGCGTGGTGGCATGTGGGCCTGTATGCAGCACCAGCAGAGGAGAAGAGAAGATGGATGGGCTGCTGGAGTCCAAGCAAGAATCCTCCTGGAGCTGCCCTGTGCTTACTTACTTCAAGAACCCGACACAAGCACTCATTAAAAAAACATTACTGAACTTTTTTGAAGGCAGGCCACTAACACACAAGCACGTCTTTTGTGAATTGGTGTGTGTGTGTGTGTGTGTGTGTGTGTGTGCATGGTACAACTTTCTTTCAGCACTCTCCAGTGAGTTGGACATAAAGGAGGGTGAAGAGAAGATAGAGAAGAGAGAAAAGGGCACCGAAACAAACGAGTGACAGAAGGAACGAGTGAGCGGGCGAAAGAGTGGGTGAGCGAGAGGCAAAGGAGGCATGAGCGGAGAGGGAAAAAAAGGAGGGATGAAAAAAAAAAGATGGAATCCTAAAAGAACGTATTGACATGACAAATGAGGAGAGAGAGCAGAGAGAAAGAGAGGGTGAGATATCTGAGGGGAGCAGGGAGCTGCTGGTGCCCAGTTGTGGTGCCAGCTTTAGGGCCTGCAGCCCAGCCTGAGGGCCTGCCTGGCACCCTCCACCACGGCTGACCACTGTGTGTGTGTGTGTGTGTGTGTGTGTGAGAGACTGTGTGTGGATCTGCACGTGTGTGTTTAGTGCATGGATGCATGTGCTTCTGTGTGCATGTGGGTGTTTATCTGCACTTGTTTAGGCACACTGTGTGCATGCGTGTGTGTGTGTGTGTGTGTGTAGACACATGGACACTCACTTGGCCGGGTAACGCCAGCTTTTCAGCAGCTTGTCCTCGAATGACGCCCAGCTTTTGTTCTTGGTGTCCACATAGTACTCATAAATGGTGTCCTGTGTGAAAGAGTGTGTGCAAAGGGGAGCAAAGTACCATGTGTTAGAAATGCATTCACTGGGGTGAACTACTAATCTCATTCTTACCGCACAATAAATCAAAGCTCTTTCAGGCTCAATGTGTGCACTTGCACAGTGTGACAACTAAATGTCAAACAACTTCAAATATATGTTTTCAAAGTTTACTTGTGTTCACTAAATTAATGTATAACATATCTTACTTGATTAGGGGTGTATATATGTCTATCTGATGGCGTGTGTTGACGTGTTTGTGTATGTGCGTGTTTGTGTGTATGGATTTGTGCCGAGGCACAGACCTCCCTATCTAGCCACACCTTGTTAGGGAAGGTTCCCTCCAGCTCACGTAGGAAGTTGTCGATCTTTTTGCGTCCGTCCTCGTCCACGGAGGAGCACAGTGACCAGATGAGACTGAAAAGGAACCACAGCTCCACCATGCGCCCATAGTGCTCAGAGCTATGGGGGTTCACCTGTGTCAAAGGCCAAAGGTCAAACAAGTGTGAGGGACTCCCCACCCGCTACCCCTGCAAACTACAAACCCACGGCCTAATATCCACATCAAGTCTCTATGGCTGCTGATCTCCATGAACTTAGGCTGCAGTCATGGAAGATGGTATGGCTCTCTGTCAGTCCTATTCATAGATCTGTCGGAGATGTCAGATCAACCCTCTACTAATTTGTGTTAATTAAGCACGTAAGAAGCAGAGCTAAACAGATCAAACAAAAGTGTCATTTCAGACTGCAGATGAAATGAAATACAGTGACACAATAACCTCAACGAGGACTGGACAGATTATTTCCCTACCCTAACAGTCTTCCCTACCCTAACATGAACTTTGTTGAACAATAATCTGTGTCAATAAATGAAGTCTGTCGTAAGTAACCCCTAGATGTGTACAAATCAGCCGTGTGAATGCGGATCACATTCACAGTGTCAAGCACAGCTCACAGAGATGCCTCTCAGCCCTGACATGCTTTCAAAAGTCTTCGCTTCTGAATAAAGACATCCTGTGACACACGTCCTCTGCACCCACTTGGAGCTGAAGTTTCAGCTGACTCTGAGGCTGGCTTTGTGCAGTGTGCTAGTGTTTTTAAAACTCTCTCTCTCTCTTTTCTCTCTCTCTCTCTTGGTCTCATACACACACACACACACACACACACACACACACACACAAACACACACACAGTTCTCTTCTCAGTTTTAAATAAGCCTGATGCCTTAGGCTGATGTGCACTCTGGCAGCCAAGTTATACTCCCACCAGGCGCATAGCTACAAAAGAGACTGGGTGGATATGCACACTGTGATGTGTGACTGTGTGACTCTGTGTGTGTGAATGTTTCTGTGTGTGTCTGTCTGTGCGTTGATGTGCATTCTGCCATTCTGCACCTAATCAAGGGCATACCTGTTCCAGGAATAATGTGCTATTCATAGAATGACATTTAAGCTATCACTAGTCTTCATCCAGCATCCTACCATAGAACCCTTCACATGTGAAATTACATACTAGATACATGCTAAGATGAAGCATGACTGGGATCCTTAAACCTGAACCACTTTTACAGATCATTTAGAGATATATTGGTAATAAATTTGACCGCTTTAGAATCTATACAGTTTACATGAAACCTTTCAAATCTACAAAATATTATCAAATGTGTTTGCTAACATGGTAACAGATACTTATAGGGTTGTGTGTGTGTATGTGTGTGTGTGTGCATGTGCGACACATACTCCATTCTGTGATGTGGCCAGTGTGTCGTAGAGCTTGCATAGAGACATGACACCATTGAGCTCAGTAATAGGCACCAGCTCCTTGCAGTTGCTTCTCTTGAACAGCAGGGTCTTCTCGATGTAGCTATCAAACAACCGCTGCAAGTGCTCCACCTCCGCCTGACACACACACACACGTTTGTTTATGCATCGGTTCTGTATATTTGTTCATATGTGCTTTTTCCATATAGACCATATGTTTAACTGTGGAGAGATAGATAGATAGATAAATAGACAGATAGATAGATAGATAGATAGATAGATAAATAGACAGATAGATAGATAGATAGATAGATAGATAGATAGATAGAGACAGAGAGAGAGCAGACAAAGTGAGTGTGAGGATATGGTTTAATCAGTGTATGGTGTGTGAGTGAGTGAGTGAGTGAGTGAGTGAGTGAGAGATGTACCTTCTGTCTCTTATCCATCCAGGACCTGACGTAGGGCTTCCAGCCCAGGTCAGAGTAGTCATTGTAAACCATCCCACAACGAGACACCGTGGCTGGAGAGGCTACCGCCAGGTCCTCCACCTCAAAAAGCAGAGACACCTACACACACATACACACAGCACAGCACACACAGACAGACAGACAGACAGACAGACAGACAGACAGACACCACACACACCCATAGACATACATGCACAAGAGCACACATGCACGGCAAGCAGACACACACAATTGCACGGGTACAAACACCCCCACACACACACGCACATACACACAAAATCAATCACATGGACTCACAGTTCAGCACTAATGTCCTTTCAAATAAAACTGTTTCATAACCAGTCAACGGAAATGACACTAAATGACTCAAAGCTGAATTTAATGTGGAACCCAACCAAATGTCCATAAGAAACACATGTGCGGTAGCAAAAGTCTGAGCTTGTGCTAATGGATATTGAAATCTGGGCCACACACACACACACACACACACACACACAAACACACACACCATATGCTTCAGATGGACCCAAGGCAAGCTTAGTAAAAAAGAACCTGCCTAACCCAGTGTGGGGAGGAAAAAAAAGTGTGTGATTTCTGCTCTCCCCACCTGACTAATGTGCAAGAACAACAGAAAAGGCTCAGGCAAACCAAAGTGCAAGAACTTGTGGGGCCACGTTGTTGTGCTGTTCATTGGCCTGTACACCCAATAGGCCATAAACACAAGCTGTTTTGCTGCTCTGCAACCACACATTAATCACTTCAGGCCACTGCAATGCAGTCCAGTCAGAGCAGCAGTTTCTTCCTATCCAGTGTAAATATGAGAGGCAGCAGTGAGAGACCAGCCGGGGCTCTTGGTCATATTTCACTTAGACCAAATTCACTTTTATTTACTTAGGACCATAAGGGAGGAATATATCCCAAGGCACTTTATGGAGCTTCAACCTCAACTTAAAGTCCCTCGGGCAAAAAGTAAGGTGTCTGGGGAACTGGGGAACAGGGGACAAAAAAACTAAACTATCCTGGACAGCGTCTGAGTTTGTTAGAAATAGTTTTGTCTATACCTCCAGTATTTCAGGTAAAACAAGCCTAGTGTGAAAATATATGCTAAACAAGAAGTAGCATACTGCCTAAGGGCTTGGCTGCATACATTACCTGGTTTGAAAGTATTCTAAAAAGTACAAGCTTTATACTTCCTGTGTCTGTGTCTGGTCTATGTGTGTGGTACCTGGCATCATACTATACTAAGCAGGACATTAAGTATACTGTCTGTGTGCAGGTTTAGAAGTATACTCAAGAGGACATGATGCATACTGCCTGTGCTGTGTGTGTGGGTTTGGTTACCTGCTCCGGCATGGAAATCCTCTCTCCGTTGATGAGCGTCAGCACCTTATTGTCATCCATCACCGAGTTCATGCTCTCAATCCACAATGTGTCAACTGGACCGTCAAACACTATCCACTTCTCATCAGGCTTCTCATCTGAGACGCACACACACACACACACAAACACACATACACACAACAGTTTTCATTCCAACATACTGTTCATACACACTAAGGATGCAACAGTACCACGTGAGAGGCCAGTTGCTTCTTGTTTGAGCAGACACTGAGAGCTGTGTTGAACCCCTTTTCCCCCGTGGTTTTTGCATACAGCACACTGATTAGCTGTAGGAAAGAGTTGCTGGCGTGTCAGAGATCATTTGTAAAAGTCTACTGCATGATAAGTACATTTTGGAAACAATGAATAACAGATTCATATTTCACTAATGTACCAAAACTGTGTGTATTGAACTGTAGGGGGTATTCATTGTTATGTTCAATAAAATACAGTGTGTATGTGTGCACGCCTAATGCGCACACACATACAAAAAAAACACTAATCTTAATCACAAAACCATTAATCTAATTAACAGACACTTTTCACAGAGGCAAACAAAAATACTTTATTTCTGATATTCAAGCAAACAGAAACTTACTCACTCACCCACCCAGTCTCACGTGAACAAACTGCTGTCTTCACACACAAACAATCACAGACAAAACCCTCTTTAATTGAGCATTTATCTTGCTCTCTCCCTCTCGTCTGACCATATGTAGCTCATTTAGTTTTAGCCCAACAACACTGAGCCAGCCCACAGAGACACACACACACACACACACACACACACACACACAACCCATCTGCTCCACTGTTTTAGCTGACTGAGTAGGAGCCATGGCTGAACCCTCTGATTTGGAAAGTCTGTGAGTCTGCCTTTCTATTTCATGCACTCACATTCACTCTCTCTCTCTCTCTCTCTCTCTCTCTCTCACACACACACACACACACACACACTCCACAAAGGCAAATACCAAAAAAAAAACAACAAAAAAAAAACCTGACAGATGTACAAACACACTGACACACAGATACACACACACACACACACACACACATACATACACACACTCTTGCAAGCTGGGTGGCTGGGTGTAGCATCAAAACACTGTCAGGGAGTGAAAAAGCGTCACAGTGTCACATCTCCTCTGGGTGATGCAGGCCCTTTTCAAGGACGGGGGGAGACACACAAACAAGCAGTGTGAGAGATTAACATACACCCATAACATATGGGAGGCAGTACCACAGCCACACTGAACCTAAACAACTCCAAAATATCAATCACAGTCCAAGAAACATACACACACACAGACACAAAAATAAACATACACACACAAGCAGGCAGTCTCTCTCTCTCTCTCTCCCTCTCTCTCTCTCTCTCTCTCTCACACACACACACACACACACACACACACACCAGGTAAGGGTGCAGAGAATGAAGAAGGCCACCTAGAAAATACAAAAGCAAGCAGGTAAGGCAGGTGCTGAAGAAAGCCACATTTGATTGACAGGCCCATTGTTACAGGGTATAAAGTGTCTCCCACCGGCCAACCTATACAACTTCAGAATGCTGGAGCCCCAGGCCTCCTTACTAGGGACGTGTGTGTGTGTGTGTGTGTGTGTGCGCACGCGCGTGTGTGTGTGTGAGAGAGAGAACTCTAGAAAGCAGCAGTTTTGGCCACCCCAGGATATTCAGACACCAGGGGGAGGCCTGAGAGACCAATTTCAGAGAAATGCACATAGCACTGCGGTGGTTCAGAGCATATACACACACACACATACACACAGACACAAAGCATTTCTCTCTCTCTCTCTCTCTCTCTATCTCTCTTTCACACACACACATACACACACACACACACACACACATGCAAACACACACACACACACAGAGCAAGATGTAAGAGACAAATGCAATATATGGCGAGCAACACAGAGACAAAAGGTAGGGATAGAGAGATACAGAATGATGGACAGACAGAGATGGAGGGAGAGAGAGAGAGAGAGAGAGAGAGAGAGAGAGAGAGAGAGAGAGAGAGAGAGCGTGTGTGTTTAAGAGAGGGGACAGGATGAGACAGCAATCTGTGGCGGGAGAAAGGCGAAACGCACATTAAAGTGACAGGAGCGATATTTAATCCAATCATAACTTTCAGCCTTTCTGGGGTGAGGCGAAAGATAAATAACGATAAATGAGGCGATGCACTTTTCATGTCATCAGTTTGATGGCGTCTATAAAACCGGCCAGGGAGGGACTAAAAGGTCCGCAATTAAGAGGGAAGATGACGCCCTGTGACGCGGACAACAACAGAGGACGCAAGACTCTGTGTGTGTGTGTGTGTGTGTGTGTGTGTGTGTGTGTGTGTGCGTGTGTGTGTGTGAGTGTGTGTGTATCATATATTAGGGAGCCCACAGACAGCATGCCAACAGAGCGGTGAGTGGAAGAGGATGGGGGACACACAGAGTAATACATACTGCACTCACTAAAATACATGAGGACATTCGCCAACACACACAATACTTAAACACACACACACATACACAAAGACACACACAGATACACACACACCACATGGTGAATTATTCATCTATATGGAGAGATCCTCACTTGTGAGGTAGTTTTTTTTTTTTTCTGCAGGCTCTGCCCACACATTAGATACAGTAAACTTTGTGTCTCTGTGTGTGTTTGTGCGTGCCTCTGTGAGTGTGTGTGTGTATGTGTGTGTGTGTGTGTGTGGTGTGAGAGAGAGAGGATGAACGAGAGAGAAAGAGAGGAACACGCACACATGAACATCCAAATACGACACACAAATACATAATGTGATTGCTTTGAACTAATGTAGCAAACATCTGCAAACGCAGGTGGCGGAATTTAATTTGGAATGATGATGCTCAGAGTGGGCATGTGAGACTGAGAAAGAGAGTCTCAGGCTTAACTCATGCACGGTTACAGCCACCTATTTGTTTTCACATTACCATTATTAGCAAACACCAGCCTGTTCAGTGGCACTGTTTCTTACCTCTGTCATTGACAAATTGATCATGGATTGCATTCATCAGTGGGATAAATGAATGTGCAGATGGAGCGATTGCAATATATGTTTGCAGAAGCAATTATCCATTCACAACATGGGGGTTGTCTGTGTTATTGATCCTCCTTCATATACAGGGCTTTTCTACTTATGAGGGAGTGAGGTGCCATGTAGCTCCTGAAATGACAACAGATGGAAGAAGTTGGTGGTGGGATGTGGGGGAGAGGAGTTACGGTCGGCTGAAGATAGATGACCTTTTATTCTCCGGCAAAGTGAATCGGCTTTAAAGACCCTTTCGCTCTCCGCCACCAAAGACTACAGTTTCCAAAAATACAGCCATTTGTCCTCTTTTGACAGGAGAGTGAGAGCCAAAGTATGTATGTGCACTTGTGTGCCCGCATGCGTGTGTGTGTTTTTTTTTTTGTGTGTGAGGGAGAGAGCACGAGAGAGAGACAGAGAAAGAGAGAGAAATGTTAAATGTGCCCTATTTCAGTTGAGAAAAAGAAACATGCACTCAAAACTACACATTACATACTTCATGTTGCTTCCACTCTTACTTGTAAGACTAGGCCTGTTTTATTTTGTTTTGTCATTTTGTTGACAAATGTGTTTATTAGGCCTATTCATGAGGAAAATACACTAACAGGGATTTTTCCATCTGTGAAGGATTAAATTACTTAAACTCAAATGCATTTAAATTTGGACTTTGGACAATGGGTGAGTTTTGTGTACCAAACCTCGCTGTTACGGAGTAATGAGGAAATTAGAAGTGAACAGACATAATAATTATTACTAAGGCTGCCATTTACTTACTAATTACTGCATTCCCCAGTAAAGCATTAGTGTGTAAAAATAACACACTAGCAAGCACTCTCCCAGCTGGAGACACGCCACTGCCTTATGATGCCACTGGCTAGCTCATTCTGCCATTCTAATTTCCTTATATGACTACATACGACTGCCTAAAGACAGATGTATGGAAATATTCATGCTAATGCACTGGGGTATTTATTCATCTGTTTGCTTGCTCGTTTGTTTAAAAGTTGCTCTCCACAATTCCAAATTGCATTCACCATTCTCTGTCTGTGTGTATTATGTGTGTAAGCTCCCTGGGGTTTATGGTACAGATGCCTCACACAACTGCACCTCAGCACCCCCAGATTTTCACCTTTCAAACGACCTGACCAGCGGCTGAATTCTACAAGCTCTGCAAAGGGATTTTCTGAAAGTTTTAATTAAAAAAAAGCTTTTTGAGTGTTTTTAAGTCCTGTTAAATATAGTTGATACCAACATCAGTCTTATAAGGCCAACATGTCTTTCCAGTCAGAGATCCTTGTAAGCCCTGTATAGTACAATGTAGAAGTGTAAAAGGGTTGAGAAGACCTGATGCTAGCTGGCTCGTATGCTAACTTCAGGCAATATCTGGACCACATAGAGAATCTAGGCATCTCTGACAGACATTACAAGCCTTACAGCTAAATAGCTGTTTCTTTACATTCTGTTGCTATTTCCAGGTCATGGTGTTCAGTGGTGTCCAATGGTGTAAGTAAGCTGGCCAGCTGTTGAGTGGTCTTAGCATGCTGTTCCACTTAGGCCGTTGAGGAGGATGGGATATGATGGTACAATTGCAGGTGGTGTGAAATGCTTGGCCATTCTTGTGTTCCTGGGGGCAGATGGCCCAATCCCTTTGTAAGACAGTGAGCACCGAGGTGTGAGAGAGCATGATGTTCTCAAACAAAGCACACACACACACACACACACACACACTTGCTCCACCAGCCAGCTGATGAGGAAGAGAAGAGAGCTGCCTTTTTAAAAGCTTGGCTGCTCCCCTGTCGGATGCGTTCGGCGTAAGGCCGTCAGTTGTGTAGTCTCTGTCGCTCAGGCAGCACTCCTCTCTTTTACTGACAAACATTTAGCCTTACTGGCAGCCCACGCCTTTGAGTCAGACTCCTACACAAACTCCTGCACCGGGAGCACACATACACACACACACACAAGCGCATATACATAAACACACACACACACGCATGCGCATACACACACACACGCTCGCACACACACACACACGCTCGCACACATACACACACCCGCAGCACACACACAAACCGGCACAAACAAAATAAATTTTAAAAATGCATCCTCACATCTCTCTCTGTCTTCCCAGTAGTCTTTTGATCATGAGTCTTTTCAGGTCTTCTACTCATCAGATTGCCTCCTTCTCTCGACTATACTTACGTCCCTATACTGTCTGTGCTTTTTCCCGTCTTCTTTCTCTCTCTCATTCTCTCTCTCCCATTATCCCTCTCTCTATTCCTCTTTCCTCAGTTTATACTCATCTCTCTCTCTCTCTAACCCATACATTTGCATACCTGCGCAGGCGGTTCTCATGAGGGAAGACAGCACGCCATCGGTCCACTCATTGGTTGAGAGGTCGTACTCGCCATACAGCTCGCCCAGACTCACCGCCTTGGGGTTCAGGGGGAATTCCTAGGAGAAGTCAAAGTTCAAAGGTCACAAGATTGACAGTGGAGGTGAGAGGGAGTGATGTTGATACAGACATCGACGGTGGTTATGAAAATGATCTGAGGTGGTTTATTTATGTGTGACCTGAAAGAGTGTGCATAATAATGTGTTTCTCTGCCTATAAGTTGAGTTGAGATGTACATTATTCACAAGGGTGCAAATGTGTGTGTGTGTGTGTGTGTGTGTGTGTGTGTGTATGTTAGTTTATGACAAGAGACATACCCAAAAGCGAACATGGCAGAGAGTGTTGTGTGACAGTTTGTATGTTTGCATGCATATGTGTGTGTGTGTGTGTGAGTGTGTGTGTGTGTGTGTGTGTGTGTGTGTGTGTGTGTGTGTGTGTACTGGTACTCTCGCTCTCACTCACCATTATGTATACATCATGGACAAGAGCAAGTCATGGAATCCATGTCCCACATATTGAACGGCTGTCATTTTTACAAAGGTCTTTATGTATCCAGGCATGATAGGATTGTGGACATTATATCAAAGAATTTACCATCCTTATTTTCTCCAACAGTGTCAATACATACAAACTGTCCTGTCAGACAACAAATGTTTTTCATGTGTTCTACAGAAATGTCTGTGTTCTCTGATTTAAATGCCACCAGGCCTGATATTATAATTATTGATGAGAACAATTGGAATGTAATTATCCTGGAAGTAGGATGCTGTTTTGATTCATGTCTAGAGGAGGCCTATCTAACGAAGCTAGTAAAATATCACCCTCTTGTACAGCAAATAACTGGCTACAAATGTCAATATCTGGTAGCCTGGGCCATGTGCATAGGCTTGTCATTAGGGGTAGTTGGCTTTACAAAAGCAAGGGCAAAACAAATGGCCAAATATTGCTCATATCCTCCATTATTGAAAGTCCCCATATATGGAGGAGAAGGTGTTGTGTGTATTCATAAATCTGCTGTTTGAACTGTCATCAGACCCACATTGGTGGATCATGCCTGAGCAATGTTTTGTATCTGTATTATATATCTCCTTATGTACTTTATTACAAATTGTGGACATAAATGAACTAGCTAAAATGTGTGTTTGTGTGTGTGAGTGTGTGAGTGTGTGTGTGTGTGTGTGACAGTTTGTATGTTTGTGTGTTATAGGTCAGAGAAACAAGGCAAACATTTGTGTGTGGCAGAAATGTAAAATTGTGTGCAGTTTGTGAATGTTATTTTGCTAGTTTGTATGCTTTTGTGTATGTGTGTGTGTCTGTGTGTGTGTGTTTGTGTGTGTGTGTGTGTGTGTGTGTGTTGTGATGCAGAGGCGAGATAATGAGAAACAGGGAGGTGATGTTGTCGCATGGTGGGGGAGAGACGAACACCCAAAATAGATATGCAAAGAGTGTGGAGTTGAGTCAGAAGACACAGAGAGAGAAGAGAGAGAGAGTGAGAGAGAAGGAGAAAGAGGGACATGAACAAGAGAGGAGATGGAAGAATGGGGAGAAGAGGAGGAGAGGAAGGAGAGAAGGTTGGAGATGAAAGATGCAAATACACATGTAGGGGTTGAGTCACACAGAGAGAGGAGAACACGACCAAGCTCTGACTGCACATCAGATTATAGAGCACCATCACACACACACACACACACACACACACACACACACACACACACACACACACACACACACACACACAGGCGCACACTCGCAGACAAGCAAGTGCAAAAGGACTAGCATGCACACACACAAACACACATAGGTGGGGGCACACACACAGACAAGCACGTGCAAAGGGACATGTGCGCAGGCACACATACACACACACACACACACACACACATGCACAAAAACACACATCCGCACAGACACAGACACAGTGAGGGTCCAGATAATTATACAGAGAGGCTGACAGTGTGGACAGGACAAACACACACATACACACTGATACACCCACGCAGCAATAAGCAGTAGTCACACAAACTGATGGAAGCAGTGCATGCTGAGGATATATGGAGAGGATGATTTGGAGAGGGGTGACGTAGAGAGAGAGAAACTGTGTGTGTGTGCGCATGTGATGGGGTGACAGAGAGAGAGAGAGAGAGAAAGAGAGAAAAGGAAAGAAGACAAAAAAAACAGCTTATGTGAAAGTTGGAGAGAGCAGATGAGGGGAGGGATGAACTGATTTTGGAGAGACACGTACGGGAGAGAAGAGAAAAAATTAAAAAAAAAAAAGAGAGAGATGAGAGGGAGAGAGGAAACAATGCTTTCACAGTGGAGGTGTAGTCTTTTTCACTCTCTCTCTCACACACTCACAGACACAAACAGACACAAATATTTTTAATATCAATTGAGTTTAAGACCTGGGAGCAGGTTTAGCGAGAGAAAGTGAGAGAGAGAGAGAGAGAGAGAGAGAGAGAGAGATGGAGAGAGAGAGAAAGAGAGAGAGAGCACAAAGAGACAGGGGGCACGAGCTACAACTGAGTGGGTTGGCTTCAAAAGCGGAGGCATCAAACGGTGCGTTTAGCACGACGCGTAAACATATTGTCGGTGAAAGGCGCCGCTAACGCAGCACAATTAGCGCTCACTGTGAGGCGCCGCTGCTCCTTTCAGTGCCTCTGAAAACTCCACTAGCTTCAGAGAGCCAAACGCGCCACGAAGCACAACAACTTTCATCCAGGCTGGAGTGCTGAGTGCATGGATGAGTGGATGTGTGTCTTTGTTTTTGTCATTGTGTGAGAGTGTGTGTGTATATGTGTGTGTGTGTGTGTGTGTGTGTGTGGGTGCATGAGCGGGTGTGTGTTTAAATCTTTGTGTGTATAGATGTCTGTGTGGGTGTGCGTCTTTGTGGCATGGTATGTTTTTTTTCTTCTTCCCCTCTCTGGTTTCCTTTTCTGTGGAGTCAGAGGGGTAGCGGCGCACAAGCGTGTGGCTCTCTTGCTAACGGCGCCACATTTTCATACTAATGAGGCGAGAGCGAGAGAGAGGAGCACAAGCAGGTGGAGTTGCCAGGTCCTCTGGGAGACCGAGGCTACGCTAACGTTAATACACACACACACGCACACACACACACTGCACTTGTCGTACGTTCCGCTTTTTAATTCTACAAACGGAACACTTTCACTTTGGCTGGCTTCTCTGTGTGTGTGTGTGTGTGTGTGTGTGTGTGTGTGTGTGTGTGTGTGTGTGTGCCCGCATGTGCAGTGCATGCTTAACTCATCCTCCCATTCGCCTGCTTCAGAAAGGCATTCAATTGCGCTCTTTACCAGAGAAGCATCCCCGGACAATAAGCACTCGGTTACGACTGTGACTTCAATGCGGCGGCGCGTGTCGCTCCAGTAAAAATAGGCCAAGGCCCCCTTTTTGATATTCAACAGCGTAAAAATCTTGAAAGAGAGAAAAAAGAAAAAAAAAAAAAAAAGAAAACTTCCACACACTCAGAATATAATGTTGATCACAGAGGGTGTGGAGGACTCTGAGAAGTGCATTGAGCAGATAGATGAGTGTGCAGGGCCCAGATCTGTATCTAATCAAGCATGAGTGAGCGCTTGTTGTAAAAGGTGACGTGTGTGCGTGACCCATCTATGTTCCTGCCGCCTGGCAAAGGCCCTTTTATGCATGACGACACAGGACACCATTTAACCATTTAACACAGGAGCAGGAGGACGCAGAGGCACAGAGCATTGATGGGATAAGCATGGTATAGGTACTCTTTTCATCCTGGGAAGGAAATCTGGTCTCTGCGTTCATCCCAATAGTGAATTTGTGAAATACACTGAACACACAGCGAGGTGACGCAACACTAACCCAGCTGGGCTGCTTGCTACAGCGGTGCCCAGGGAGCAGTGAGGGGTTAGGTGCCTTGCTCAAGGGCACTTAAGCCGTGGTCTACTGGTTGGGCATCGAACCAGCAATGCTTGGGGTTTCAAGACCGAAGCCCTAACCAGTGGGCTGTCCCAATTATTAAACAGGCAGTGCTGCACAACACATTAAATAGTCTTAAGATATGCTGATACGCTGCCATTTTAAAAAATGATCATGTTCTGTTCAAGTTAAGTTCCATATTCTGTTGTTTAGCGTTACTTAATTGCTTCTGTTACAGATGATTAACATACTTAGGCATGGTCACATATGGTAACATACCCTTGCTTCTGTTACAGATGATTAACATACTTATGCATGGTCACATATTGTAACATACCCTTGATTCTGTTACAGATGATTAACATACTTAGGCATGGTCACATATGGTAACATACTCTTGCTTCTGTTACAGATGATTAACATACTTAGGCATGGTCACATATGGTAACATACCCGTCATAATTCTGGTATGGTGTGCAGACTTTTTATGGTGACGAGTCTGATGACACTAGTCAGGAGTTGGCCAGAGAGAGAGAGAGAGAGAGAGAGAGAGAGAGAGAGAGAGAGAGAGAGAGAGAGGGAGAGAGAGAGAGTCATCGTGCAGATGAGGGTTACTGGCACCAACCATACACATGGGCAGAGGGACAGACCGATGGGCAGTGCATTACAGGCAGATGGAGGTACAGATAGACTGGCAGTCGTGACCAGTACACATTTGACTGAAGCTGTGACAAAGGGAAAGACAGATAGACAGACAAACAGTAAGACAGGCAGGCAGATACACTGATATGCAGGCAGACACACAGACAAACAGAACGACACCAAGCACACTGTGTGAATCCCAATACTCCCCTACTTCATACGCCCTTAAAGACTAAATTGGCATGAATCAGCTTCATGACTGGCTGTTTGTGAGGGTTGAGGTCTTTGGAATCAGCCATTGAGACAGACAGATATGACAGACAGCGAGACAAACAAATATGACGCAGACACGGTCGAAGTTGGAAAAGTTGGAAAGACAGAAAGTCGGAAAGACGGACTGACAGCTGGGACTCACGCGGACGTGGTTGAAGCCAGGCTCTCCCTTGCGGTGCAGCGAGGACAGGGCGCTCTGCAGGGTCTTCCAGGTGACGCTCTTGCCGCTGCCGGTCTTACCCACGATCATGGAGGAGTGCCGCGAGTTCTTCGTCTCGTACAGCTGGATGACCTTTGTCATGGTGAAGGGCGTCACCTGCAGCCCGCTAGCCCGCAGCTCCTGCTCAATCATATCCTTCAGCTGGGGGTGAACACACGCACACACACACACACACACACACACACACACACACACACACACACACACACAGACACAGAGTTCGTTTAAATCACCTTGTCAAAAAATGGACAAAAACAGTCAATTACCAGCTTTTAACATGCAACTGCACTAGATTAATGCAGACATCCATTAGTTATTAGCTAATTTATTTTAACACACAGTGTGCATACACCCACCCCCATACACACACACACACACGCACAAATCCAACTAATCCGAATTAAAGTGGACAGCTAGCACACTCTCATTAACTGGCATTCATTTCTAAATGACACGACTGAAATGAATGCCATGCCACCCAACCACCGCTTACAGTTCAACACAGAGAGCAACTGCATGATTAATGATTCATGAATTCACCCTGACAGGAGAAGCAGACAACTTCATTCCAACAGGTTGTTAAACAGGCAACACTCTAAGGAGGCCTCTGTGGTTATCTGCCATTCACCACTTACAGCCTCACAAACAGACAGGTGGACAGACAGACACATAAAGACAAGCAGACAGAAAGGCAGACAGACTGATAGCTGAACTTAGAAAGTCAGGAGACAGACAGACAATAACGCCACATACAGACAGCATTCTATGGAGGCCTTTATGCAGTGCGCACATTTCACTCATATTTGCAAGTAAATATTTCAGCATGTGAATGAGGAAAACAGAACAGAAGCACATGTGAGTGACTTCTCACAGCCCACCAATAAGGAATGCACTGGCGCAAAGACGTATTGTGACAAGATGGAAAATGGGCTGAAGTGATGCGTGAGTAACTCTAATAATGCGATTATAAAAAATGTTCGAGCAAATTCAGCAAATTCTTCTAACCGATGTTAGAAGAATTCCAATCAACAAAGTTCGTCTTTATAAAAAGCTAAAGATCGTTATACAGTAGGATTATTGTGGTTTATGGATTGTGGTTATTTCCACATAGTCCGTAGTAATGACTAAACATGATGTTAAGTGAGCAAATGTAGCTTACCAAAATCCATCCACCCCTCATGTCCATCCCCCTCCTGCACGCATGGATGCACACACACACACACACACACACACACGCACACACACACACACTCTCTCTCTCTTGCCTGTCTCTCTTCCCATCTGGCACATGCACTTATTCTTTATTCTCAGATGGATTGTTGCTTGAGACACAATCCCCCTTTTTCATTATAGCTTACAAATTTACATTATAGTGTATGTATATAGATATGTAGACCTATGTGTTACAATGTCAGATGACACATGCACTAAATGGCCTTAGTTTAGAAGTCAGTAAGCCAAGGGTTTTGAGCTTTGATCCAACTAAAGTGTTGGAGTTGAAATAAAAACCTATTTTAGTCAGGAATAACGGCCAATTGCTTTGTCATTTCAACAGGTCTTTCATATTTCATAACACACTATTGATATCACTGTTTAAAAACACAAAAGGCAAGGCAAGGCACTGTTTTTTTAAAACCAACAATGGAAAAACCAAAGGAACAAACAAGGGAGAAAGTGCCAGGTTGGAAGAAGGTTAGAATGATGGAATTTTAAGCAAGTTGGTGTTGTTGGTGTGTGCAAGTTCTGCACTCTAATAAGCGTACAAAACAAAAACCTACTTGTGCCCCCATTTTTTCCTGTGCTCCTAAAATTTTTAACTTAGGGGCAAGAATGCTCATGAAAAAAGACAAAAAAACATTACCATAGAGACCTGCTTTGTGCCTTTCTCAGACCTAGAAAAGCAAGCAGACAGACAGGTAGGTAGGAAGACAGACAGGCAGATATACCAACTGACAGGGAGACACAGACAATAACAACACGTTAGTAAACAGCCAGCATTCTATGAGGGCCTCTGTGATCATCCAGCATTTATCACATACAGCCTCACAAACAAACAGGTAGACAGACAGACAGACACACAGCCAGATGTAGAAAGTCTACCAGATAAACAGACCGACAGATAGACAGACACAGACAATCAGACTGACAGACAGACACAGGGAAGGATGGATGGAGCTGAGGCAGAGTTGTGTAAACACAAATAATTCCTTTTCTGAGGGAGCCACCTGTCGCAAGTCACAACCAAACAAGAATGACAGATTCTGAAACATCTGAGTACACCCACTCCGGCACACACTAACACACACACACACACACACACACACACACACACACACACACACACACACACACACACACACACACATATATATGCTATATGTTTTCTCTGTACAGATGCACAAATCCCCATCTCCTCGTTTAGCACCTAGTTACACTAGATTCAAGAAACTTGTGGAGAGGGAAGGTGTCCATTAGAAGAGAGGAGAGAAGAAGAGAGGAGAGGAGGAGACAGGAAAGGAGGAGAGGAGAGGAGTGAAGGGCTGGGGGGAGAGGAAGAGAGGAGAAAAGAGAGGAGAGGAGCAGAGAGGAAGCTCAGCCCATTTGGGAGATCCATCACACGAGCCTGAGCAGCAAACCATGCATCCAAAATGTAATAGTGCACGCATTCATTCACAGTCATTAGACAAAATGCAAAGGGGGGGCGGCACACACACACGAAATCTCTTCAGCTCGCTCCTATTGCTGCTGTTGCCTCTGTCTTTCTGTTTCCATTTTAACTCGTGCAGCTGGCATAAGGAGTTGGAACACACATGTGCATGCAATCAGACACACACACACACACACACACACAGACACACACGCACGCACACACACACACACACACACACACACAGAGACATGCACCAGAGGACACACAGCCATATGTACACATACACTCGCCGACACAAACAAACCTTCAGACACACACACACACACACACACACACACACACACACACACACACACACACACACACACACACACACACACACACACACACACACACATGTAGACACAACAGCTGCTCCAGAGCCGTCTAGCAATTTTAATGTCTATTTCAGGCACAGCTGATATGGCGAGACATGGAGAAGCTACAAAGGTAGACATGAGAGGCCCACTAAACTGCATCTATCCAGTGGCCCAACTCCCATGTGTGAGCAAATGTCAGTGTGTGCGTGTGTGTATGTATGTGTGTGTGTGGGTGTGCCTGTCTATGTGTGTTTACCATAGACTGTATAAAAAGGTATGCATGCCACAGAATGTGCCGGCACTTATTGCTTCCTCTGCTATTATATCCGTAAGCATCCTGTGACAATGCTCTCTCACAACACAGCCTTAATGAATAATGATTGTTTTCAATAGCGCTGCTCTCTATTGCACTCTCAGAAAACAAGCATTTGTTGTGTGCCTATTCTCATATCTTTTCTTCCTTCCTTCAGGACCAGCTACTGGCTGATCCACCGTTAGCTGTGTAACATCATTAAAAAGAATGCTGTCACTGAGAGCTAGCTAAGTGTGATTTATCTTACACTGTTAGTTGCTGCAGTGGGGCTGGAGATGCGGGGTATAGCATGCTAGTGCTGGCTTCAGGGGACCAGGGCTGTGCCGAGTGTGTGTGTGTGTGTGTGTGTGTGTGTGTGTGTGTTATGTTCTAGAGGGGGGTTTGAACCCTGGAGGACTTTTATGCTGAACAGGATAGCTCCCGCTGGGGTTTTAACACACACCAGGGGAGGAAACAAAGAGGGAGTCTAGTGGAAGGGAATTACAAATGTATGCAGACCCTGATCCATGCATACACACTGCCTCATACACACAATCCCATACACCCACACACACACACACACACACTTTACCTTGCCATAATCAATGACGGGGGTCTCGATGGCAGGGAAGAGGTCTTGGATGATGCCGCTGAAGAGTGGCAGGTCGATGGAGGTGAGCTTAGCGATGTTCATGTCCTTCATAGACATCAGCAAGATCTGATGGAGAGAAGACAAGAGGAAGAGTGAGGAGAGGACGGGGCGGAAGAGGAGAGGAGAGAGGAAAAGAGGAGAGTGGACTGGCTATGGAGAGAGAGAAGAGGAGAGGAGTGGAGAGAGAGAAGAAATGAGAGCAGAGTAGAGGTGAAAGAAGAAGAGGAAGAGTCAGGTGAGGAGGGGACAGAAGAGGAGAGAGAGGAAAAGGGGAAAGGGGAGTGGCTAGGGAGAGAGAGGAGATGAGAAAAGAGCAGAGGAGAAAGAGGAGGAGGAGCAGAGAGACAGAAATGGAGGAGGAGAGGATGAAAGGAGTGGAGAGAGAGAAAGAAAGGTGTGGAGAGGAGAGGAGAGAAAGGAAGAGGAGAGGAGTGGAGAGAGAGGGAATGAAGAGAGGAGAAAGGAAAGAAAGAGCAGAGAGGATGGAGGAAGGTCAGGTGATGGTCAGATGTAAGAGATGACTCCCTGTGGGATGTTTGGTCTTCTATTGGAGAACACACAAACAGGATTACGGCTAATGGGTGAATGAGCTCAGCATAGCTCACCTCATACACACACACACACACACACACACACACACACACACACACAATCGGTCAAAGTCCTGCAAACTACACTCAGGCTGCCGATGATGCAAGGTGACTTTGTTCCCTGATGGGACTGATGATTTAGTAGCGATAGCTCACGATTTAACTCAAAAAACGGAGGGAAACGGAGGAATAAAAGAGAAAGATAAAGCGGGGGGGGGGGGGGTTATAATAAAAAAAGAAAAGGACAGTGTCAGGAAGTCTGCTCTCGGCCCAACGAGACGAGTCCTTTTCAAGTTTCCTGTTTCAAGTTTTTGTCCTCTTTGATACATATTTTATCACAGGCCCTATTGATGGGCTTGGGCTGGCTTGCTATTTCAGGTGTCAAAGCTGTCACCACCTCCTCATGCCAGCAGCAACCCGGAGCTCACATGCTCTAATGACACGCTAACACTACAGGGAAGTCTGAATTAACTGCTACCCCAACAGATGGATGTTGCAAGATCTGGGCTTAAACCTGCTAACAGAGGCGAGCGGTTGCACTTTGCAAATGGCATTATGTTTACCTGAGGCGGTAGAACATATTGAATGTTTACCCAAACTCACACAAATTGAAATTCAACACCTCATTTCTGTGTAAAGGGCTGGCTCTTCTATAATGCCATGCTCTGTCATGGGTGGCTACTGTGTTAAATACGAAAAAAACCAACAAGGCAATCTGAAGCCAATAAAACTCCATGAAAATCCCATAATGCCATCCCAGAATTTGAATTCACTAACTGGTTGCCCCAAAAGCTGGCCTGGGACCAGTCGCCCTGTTTACCTGACAGGGATAGAGGGACCTTTTATGGCTGATCTGCAAAAGGACCCTGTGGATGCTGGCTCCAGATCAGATATTGAAAAAGAGTGGTTCCAGTGGTTTATTATGTGGCGCTGTGGTAAAACTGACCGAAATATGATGGAGTGCTTGGATGCATGGTCATGCAGCAAGACACAGTGGTAAGTTGAATTTAGAGGTTATCCTTCAATTAGGGCATAATGGAGAGGTTAGAAGGCACTGATACTGCTCAAATATATCTGATAACCAAATCTACCTGGCAGCCACGAGGGCCTCGGAATAGCAGAAATCACTCTGAATAAATAATACATAAATGCATGTGAGTGGGTACACGTGTGCATGCATGTATGTGAGAGAGTGAGCGAGGGGGGAGAGAGAGAAAGGGAGATGGAGAGAAAAAAGCAACAGATGAACAGAGTAAGGGAGAGAGGGAGAGAGAGAGAGACAGAGGAGTAGGTGAGAGAGACAGGGAAGATAAATCAGCAGAGGGGGGAAATGAAAGAGGTAGGAGGGAAAAGTAGGGAGAGAAAGACAGAGAGAGAGAGAGAGAGAGAGACAGGGGAAATGAGAGAGCGTGAAAGGTGTGCTCCGAGGTTGATTGTCACCCGCCGCCAGCACAAGTGACCCACTTCCCCCCCGGTGACTGGAGCTGAGTGGGTTGCCATGACTACCTCTTCGTCTGCGACGTCGGGGCACACGCGACGCTTCTTGCCGGCGTAGCGGAGCAGCGAGGTGAGGGCGCGCAGCCCGAAGTCATAGTGGTCCTGCTGGGAGAGCTGCTGCACCGCCAGAGAGTACAGCGTGAACACCTTCTTAGCCAACACCTGAGGGAGAGGGGGAGAGACAGAGAGAGAGAGAGAGAGGGAGGGAGAGAAGAGCAGGAAGACGGGGGGAGATTTAATGTTCCTTTACTAAACCACTGCTGTTTTTGTCTTTTAGAACCTGCACCAATAAAACCGCTTACGTGTGCGTGTACTCTCATAAAGCTTGCAGATGTTCCTGTGTCAAAATACCTGTCATACTTCAGCTCACTCCCCATGACAGGGACTAACATTAATGAGAATATTGCTATAGTGTGACTTTTCAATCATTTCAATAACAACGTCCTCATCTGTGCATTGACCCATCCATGTTTGCACTGTGTACTGTGGTGATGTATGACACCGAATTAGCAAAGAGATGTTAACCCTTGATTAAATCAGCATTAGTTCATGCAGAGCAGGGTTAGCACATTGCATACCATGGCTGATGTGTCACACACATTACAGCTCATGATGTCATAAACCCTTTAATAGTAAGCATTTAGTATATTCAGTTTAACCAACCCTGCCTGTCACCGTCCTCTTTAAAACGTATCCGGAATCAACTGAGCCCGCTCCTGATAGGAACACCCTTATAACAAGAGATGGCTTTGACAGGGGAACCTAAAAGAGTGCACTGATATAAAATCGCAGCAGCCACCCAAAACCATTTAGGTAGCCTAAGTGCTGCAGAGGCAATGGGACACTTCAAATGGGTTAAATGGCATTATGTGAACAAGAGAAGAGAGGAGAGGACTACTGAAGAACAGGAAATAAAGCAATCCTAAATGTAGGTGCAAGACATTTTTGAGGGGGATGGTGTGCTTATTAAAATCCATCATATTGAAAAACTGCCATCAAAATGATGTAGAAATTGCACAGCCAAGGAGGGCTTTGTCAGTCTTTTTAATGAGGCATCATTAAAAAAAAACACTCTTTTGGCTGCACTGTGCAATTTTTCCATCACTTTGATGGAAGCTTTTGAGCCCTTATTCCTATTTGTGAGTGTTTTTGAGCCCTAATACCTCTTTGTGCTAAACTGGGACCTGGGCTAGTGCACTAACTCAAACCAAAGACAAGTAGAACATCAGTGGTCACTGATTATGCATGCAGTGGGAGAACACTCTCACTGCACATCTCACTGAATAGAGAATGTGGAGGTGAAGGTTGTAGACAGGTAAGAAGGCTGTGTGTGTGTGTGTGTGTGTGTGTGTGTGTGTGTGTGTGTGTGTGTGTGTGTGTGTGTGTATGAGAGACAGAGAAAGAGAGGAATTGTACACCTTGACATCTTGCACGTTTTAGATTTTTCATGTGTTCACATTTGCTCAGAATCAAATATCACTAATATATAGAGCCTATAGTTGTGCAATTGACTTTCTTTCACCCTCTCACTCTCTCTCTCTTCCTGTGTGTGTGTGTGTGTGTGTGTGTGTGTGTGTGTGTGTGTGTCTAAATCAACAGGGATCTTTCTGCCCTCAGCTCAACTGAGAGCAGCAGACAGGCCTGGGTCAACTCCCAACAGCGGCACCTGAGGCGACCATCTGTG
>JAIFZK010000136.1:3505000-3517500 GCA_027481765.1 Tenualosa thibaudeaui | reverse complement strand
AGACAGGTGCGCAGGCAGGTGTTTACCAGGGTTCATGGTGATGAAGATTCCACAGGACCAGACGAGGCGGATCTCGCGGCCCTCGAAGACGAAAGTGGTGGCTCCGGCGGCGAGCGCCGACAGGATGGAGAGGATCTGCTGGGCCACTACGGACAGCACTTCAATGTTGATGCGGTTGAACTCGTCAAAACAACCCCATGCACCTGTCTACATGGAGCACACACACACACACATACTCACACACACAGACACACACACACATACACACACACACACACACAAACACAGTCACACACGCAGTTGGATGTATGCATGTACATCCACTGGCACACATATGCATAAGCACACATAAGGAGGGCTGTTGAAGTTAACGCGTTAATAGCACATTAAAGCAATCTCATTGTATTGCGATTAAATGAAATGTTAACACTGTGAATGCTGGCAGGTGTTTAAACAACAGAGAACTTGGCTCATCTTGGTAAGGAACAAAGCAGATTTTCGCAGGTGACTAGCATGCAAAACAAGGCTAGTAATAACATTAACTGAGTGGTAAAATGTAGTTAAATTTCTCAAAAGAATCTGCAACATAGCCAGTTAAGTTATGCGGCCTACATATGCGATGCGATGCAATGCGAGTTTACTTTCATTTTTCCAGGTGAAATGCAGAGTCGTGGTCTACGATTGTGAATACGCACATTTCCTTGCCTCCACTTGCAGGTAGCCTAGCGATTTCCAAATCGCCTACTGCTTCACTTGACTGAACTGTCAGAAGTCAAACTAGCCTACTTCCTCATTGCTCTTTGAGGTACAAGTGTAGCTTGCAGCCTTCACAGTTAAACAAAAATATAGTCTGTTATTTCTCCAAATCATATTTTGCACATTTGCCTAATAAATGTCTGAAATATTATTTTAGAAAGAATAGGCTATAGTCCTATATTGCCTAATGGTATTTTCCTCACAGTGAAAAAAAAAGTGACAAATCCTAAATATTCATGCATCATTGTGTAAAATGGTCTATCGTAAAGAAGATGATCCTTATAATTGACATGAACATGCAAGCAAGAAATTGCTATGCTGTAAATAAAGTCTGCTGTGATGTAACATTTTCCATTGAAATGTATTTGAGCACAATTTAAACAGATGTTTAAATCTTTCACGATTTTGCTATTAACTGCGATAAACTACATAATGTTATGATTAACTACAATTATTTTTTTTTTATTGTTTGACAGCCCTAATAAATAGGCATATCAACATGCATATGAGTGAATACATAACATGCCGAAAAACACTCACACACTCTCTCTCACCCACACACACACACACAAACACACATAAACACACACACACACACACACACACACACACACACACACACACACACGAAAATACATCATCTTGAGGGCTTAATCCATGTAGGAGACAAGACACTGGCAGGTACCCTCTAATCTCATACATGTCTTGTACAATTTCAGATCCAGCAAAAGAGAATATAAATAAATAAACCACCGAAAATGTCAACCCTGTGTGGCGGAGAATGAGGAAGAATTTGGCCCCCTGCTCAGTAAAATCCACATGATTACCACACCGCTCATCCTGTCTATCCCATCAGTAAGGTCTCCCTCCTCTCCTGCCTGTCCCTAATGAGAGTTGTGAGCGCTCTCTGTTGCTTGTGCTGAATGCTGCCTGCCTTAGGTCATCATATCGCACCACTGGGGAGCTAGCTGGTACCTGAGGTGAGCTCCAATTCAGCAAGTAGAGTTCAATGGTCAAGGCAAACTGCTTTTTATTTAGCTATTTTAGCTATTTTTTCTTTATTTATTTATTTTTTATCTGTGTGTGTGTGTGTGTGTGTGTGTGTGTGTGTGTGTGAGAGAGTGTGCTTCATTCAAACAGTCCCATAGTCCTGTGTCCTTGTATGCTGTACCATATGCATTTGTTCACTCATGTTTGAAGAGACTGAAAAACTACCCCACCACTCCCAACTTCAAACGCACAAGACTATCCATCGCATACTACTGAATATAGGCTATATGTGTAAAGAAATGATAAAAGACGATATTCATAACCCTTAAGGAAAAGTATTATAGATTACTATAAGAATCTTATAGTAATTTGGGACATCTTATTAGAAATATTATCAGAATATTATAGAAATATTATCAGAATATTACAGATAGCCTACGATGGAATCTTGTGCTGTGGAATATTTTACTATGGCACTACAAGATGGAAATAGGAAAACAAATATTATGCAGGGCAGCAGTACTATAGAACATCATAGGGGTATTACAGAAGTATTATTAGAAGTATTATACATACTATAGAGATCTTATAGGACTTATAGGATATATATTTTTTTTTTTTGTCCGTACCACCTGAATGCACTGAACATGGCAAGTGATGTATAGGCTCACGCCTCACAAGTATTTTCTGCTGCTTACAGCTCTATGCAGGAGAGTAATAAAAAAAATCTTACATCTTTGATCAATCCCTACTGACATCCTTTTGTCTGATCGCACACATTTTCCATGATATGGAGCTAAATGGGCTTCATGCTCAGCAATGCGTGTGGTTGGAATGACGGCACACTACAGCAGACTACTGATACATCATGAATGGGTATGGAGCCTAGGGGGGAGATCACCTGTGGTGAGTTACCTGTGCCAGGCCAGAGTACATGCGGCCCATGGACTTGAAGTCCAAGCCCTCGGAGCAGTTGACCACGATGACGTACATGCCCAGCGCTTTGCCCAGGTCCTTGACCGTTTCAGTCTTCCCCGTCCCCGCTGGGCCCTTGGGGGAGCCGCCACGGTGCAGGTGCAGAGCAGTGGTCAGGGTCATATAACACCTATGGAATACATACATACACACATACACTTCTATACTTAAAAACATGCATTAAATTATGTATTTAGCTATTTCTTACTTTTTGCCTGGAGTGTGCATGCTCTCATAAATACATACGTACATACACTATACATATTGTACATACACCCATACATACATGCATACAGCACATACACACATTCCTATTCATGCCTGGAGGCACACATACATGGATAAAAGTGTGCTTATATTTCATAGTGGATGGAGCATTGTGGATGAAGGACATTCCTATATAACATCCTGGCTTTGTGCAAACACCTGCATTCCACAAACCATCCAGCAAATCCATAAAAAGGGAAGCTGTGACGGAGTAAGACAGGGTATTTAACACAAATGTCACAGAGCATGTCACACATTATGCTACACATTTAAGTGTGTTTACCTGATTTTGGCCTGAGCCTGTATCAATTCACACACACACACACACACACACACACACACACACACACACACACACACACACACACACACACAAACACACACACACACATGCACACACGCACACACAAACAAACAAGGACATAAGCAAGCACACACACACTCACACACACACACACACACACACACACACACACACACACACACACACACACACACACACACACAGATCTTGCCATGCCCTTGAGCTAGTTTTAGGATGTCATCAACATAAGCTGGGATTAGATGTTTTCATTCATGCACCAGAGACTGCATTGCTACTCTACTCTGGGGAGAAAAACTCTCTCTCTCTCTCTCCCAAAAACACAATACAGAAATGAACGTGCCACTGACTCCAGACTTGACTTCCCATGCGGATTCAATGAATAAATGATAGCTGGATGGAGGAAGAGAATCTCCATGCCTCTGTGCTGATCTCACTTGGCCGTCTATTCACACTCCTCATACACAGCCTTAGCTTAACCTCCTTCTGCTCCCTCCACTCGTTTTTTTTTCTTCACTCTCTTTTCCCCCTCTGTCTATCTATCTGGCTCCCTCCTTGTCATGCCCACCCCTCTCTCTCTCTCTCTCTCTCTCTATATATATATATATATATATATATATTATTTCTATTTCATATCTCTCTGACACTCTCCTAGTCATATTTCCACCCCTGCCCCCAACTTTCTCCCTCTCTCTCCCTCTATCTCCCCATCACAGCTCAGTGCAAAGTGGTGTAAGATTGGTTCATTGATAGGGCTGATGATGCCTTGGCAGGCTGCTGCCGCTTTCCTGATGAGGCCGATAGTGCTAATGCTAATCGGGCGCTCGCCGCCACACCTCCTGATAATGGGGCTAATACCCCCTGACGCTAACCAGCACACAGGCGCTAGCAGCCTATCTCTCCCTCTCTTTCACACACACATGGACAGACAGACACACACACACACACACACACACACACACAACCAGGTGTAGGGGGAGAGACAGAGAGCAAAGCAGCTCTGCACAGTACGGTGATCACAGGAGCTAGTGCTAATTAAGAGGGTGATGTACCCAGAGGGAATCTAAAATGAGGCACTCGTACGCCTGATGTATACGATCCTTGTCAGTAGTGCTGCTTTATTCGTTTGAAATCTTTCTCACCTCCAAACTGATTCAAGGACTACCTTCCAGGTCAGTATGTTAAGCTGCATGTACATATGCATGTTGTCAGCACCAATGTAAGTGGGGGATCTTGTATGCTCTATGCAGTATAGCACCATATCTAGCAGGGTGCTTCCATAATCCCTTAAATAAATGCCGGGGCCTTTATTACTCACCTGCACCAGACACTGGGTTTTATTTTAAGCAGGGTTTTTCTTACAGGCAGGCCATTATTCCTAGATCTTTTGAGGGATATGGAGTTTGCATGTTCTTGCGGTGTGGGTGTGGGTTCTATGCGGTGTGCCTATACAACCTTTCCAATATTTTCTTAGTAACAGTAAATTGATCCCAACAGACTCTTCTGTATTGACTACATGCATATAAAAACGCATACCTTGGTCAAGTGTTCTGCAAATTATGATCAGCTGATTTGCTGTTGGAACAAAATTCCTATTTCAAAAAATTTTACTTTGACGCCTATTTAAAAAAATCATTTTCATCACCGGGAAAAGCAAACAACCACGAGAAACCCACTGATTAAACCAGACCACCATCTTTATTTCATGCAGCATATCACCCTGCATCTTATGAGATGACCAGCAACAGTAAGTTTAAGCTTCAAGGTAGGCTTAGTGATCGCTATGTAGGTAGATGTAAAACATCGATGTTATGAGTGAAAGTAGCATTAATAGTCAAAGAGTTGTCATCTACCCCATTTACCCCGGCCTGAATTTTGGGGTCCGGCCTTTCTTTCTCGCATCGATCACAACCGAGTCCCAGCACTCGGGCAGAAACAGCCTTTGTCATGGTAGGGCAAAGCTGACAGGGAAAGTAAATATGGAACATGTGGAACATATCTCTCAGTGGTCAGGCTGTACCTGTCTGTGAGGGGGGTGATGACCAGGCGGCCCGAGTTGCCCAGGTACTCATAGCCATACTGGAAGTGGGTGTTGGTCTGTCTGATGATGCAGTCATCCAACTCCTGACAGTCAGACAGACGAGGAAACAGTGGCAGAGATTGAGAGAGGAAGAGAAAGGGAGATAGAGAGAGAGAGAAAATACAACACAATACAACCAATACAATAATTATAGTAATTAATCATGGCGATGTATAATAATGAATAGCTATAGAACACTATGTTCATGCAAATCCATTTATTGTGCAAGATAGAGAAAGAGAGAGAGAGCAAAGGAGGAAACGAGAGCGGGTGAGTTGAAAGGCCTGGAAGAAGAGAGGGTAAGGGTGGGTTAGGTGGGAATGTCTGGTGATTGAATGAGGGGCAAAGTCAGAAGGACAAGAGCAGACAAAACAAGTGAAGAGTGAGACAGGTCTCAGATCTATGTGGGTTACAAAACTAGGTTGGGACAAAAAAAAAAAAAACTCTCCACCACCACCACCACCTTCTGTCCTGGATCTCCTTCTTGTCCTCAACCCTTCCTCTCCTCTTTTTTTTCTCTCTCTCTCTACTTTGTTTCTGTTCTTTTCTTTTTTCTCTCCCTCTAACTCTTCTCCTCCACCTCTCGCCTCACCTTGTCCCAGTAGAGGCGGAGTTGGCAGAGCCAGTCGAAGGTGTTGATGTCGCAGCAGCCTGACTTGGCCAGTTTGTCGATGACGTCACGCGCATGCACCTCCACCGTCACCAAGGCGACAATTTTCAGACGCATGATGTTGGAGAGGTTGCCCCGGATCGCCTCTGAGTATCGATTCAGCATGGACACCTGAGGAACACATACACATACACACCACATACGCAAATAAACTGACAGGACAGAAAACATATGTAGACAAATACAACAAACATACACCTTGCAAATACAAATACACCTTGCTAAAATCTAGACACACATCCTCTCATTGATCAGACCAAAAAACATAGATATTAACACATACACATACACATACACGAACAAGCACATACACACACACACACACACACACACACACACACACACACACACACTCCACCACAGTTCAATTCACATTATGATCCCTTCCCGGTTCCTGAACAATGACCTGTCATTTTTAATGCTGACTTCTGAATGAATAAGGCAAATTGCCATTGACTTCCTGTGAAAGGGCTGAATTGAAATCAAATTGCGGACGACCTGCGGCCCCAGCACACCGATGTGTGTGTCTGACAGTGGCATAAAATAAGAGTGTCTACAGGGCTAAGCCACACATACACACACACACACACACACACACACACATAGCTCACTTAAGAATTTAATCAAGCAGCCTGACAGACTCTAGTATCCCAGCATGCCTCAGTGGCATAGCTGCATGTTTCTGCTGAATAGAAGCCTTAGCAGTGGACTGAGAGCCCCGCGGAGCCTTTATGCTAATGCTAGTGATTGAATGCACGCGTGCAGCAACCCAACACTGCCACCTGATTGGCACTGTTAGCTGCCCAGGACAACTAATACTACCTATCTGAGCACAGAGCTCCAGTACAGGCTACAACACGTTTGATCCCAAAAATCCACCTCTGCCCCAGTTTGCACCTTAATCCCCACCTTAGATACCCTGTCTGTCTTTTACAATAGGTACTTAGTAAGTAGACTACCATTCAAATGTTTTGGGTTATGGACAGAGACAGAGACTGTTACCATTTCAGTTCATGATCATTTCTAACCTAGCTGGTGAATGCATATTCATATATCTTATTTAATTTACTTTTCTATTTACTTCATAAATGTTACTCATTCAAGCTCAATTTATGTATGTTACATGATATCCATGCTCTCTTAAAAGATAAGAGCATTTATGAGAGATCCCAAACAGATATGAAAACAGGTGGGTATTTGTGTGCATGTTTGTGTGTATGTGTGTGTGTATTTGTTAGGTATGTCTTCTTGTAGCTGCTGGGTTGTTCTCCTCACCTGTTTCTTCTTCATGGACTTGAGGGCAGATTTGTCTCCTCTCTCTTTGCTGGTCAGGAGGGACTTGGTGACGTCTGTGGTCCACTGGATCTGACTGGCAGTGATGACCATCTAGGGGCAGGAGGGGACAGGGGGATATCTAAGTCAAATGGTAAAGATGTGACTTTTTTCTTGACTTTCACGGGCTAGGAAGTTGAATTTCCATGGCCTAGAGATATGAGGGACAAAAATCTGGCACAGTACCAATTTCATGATATTCTAGAAATTCTATGACCTGTGAGAACCCTTGTTCAATAAGTCAAAAAGTGATTTATATATCAACAGCAGAGATAGTTGAAGCCCTGTCTGGGTCAGTAATCACAGAACATTTAGAACTCAGGGAGTACAACTGAAATGGTGAAAGAACTCCTCAACTATCCTCTATAATGCAGTGCCCAAAGCTCGAAATGTCTGCCTGATCTTATGAAATCTTTGAACCCATATAAAATTCAATAGTTTCCAACATCAGACAACCTAACTTATGAATGTTAGCACAAACATTGAAACTTAGGGAAGAAAGGTTAATAGACAGGTAGCATTGGGTATTTGAGCTCTGTGGACCTCTGGGCTTCAAGAAGAAATATGGTCGAATTTTGTTTTGTTTTATTGACTTTTCCATCCTTAGCAAGTCCAGGCAACTGAGGACTACACAGGGAACACAGGGGTAATCTATGGCCAATCACTCTCTCTCTCTCCCTCTCTCTTACTCTCTACCTCTCACACACACACACGCACGCACACACTTAACACACACACTGAACACACATCCACAAACACAGTGAACACACACACAAACACACACAGGCACACACACACACTGAACACACACCTGCCCAGGCCAGTCTTTGACCCATCTGTCCCTTTTTCCTGTCATCTTGATGAGTGCCATGCGGCAGTTCTTCAGGGAGTCCTTCAGGGACCAGCGCATGGTGCGCTCCACATCACAAAGCCATGCCTGGGAAAAAAAAACACAACCACACACACACACATACAGATACATAACAATCACATCATGTGTACAGTAGTACAGATGATCTGTGTGTGTGTGTGTGTGTGTGTGGTTGTGTGAGTGTATGATGAGTGTAAGCTCACCTCTACAGGTCCTTCTAGGAGCACAGGGTGAGTGAACTCCACGTACTCCCCATCAGCTGAGAACATGCCCATGGCCTCAGACTTATTACTGCTGAGGCCAGCCTGAGCATTAACACATGCACCGTCATAAACAGAGTTAAACAACACAAACAAACTCAAACAACAACACAAATATAATAGAACACTAGAAACCCTTCACTCACTTTCACAATGTCGCTCAATAAGATTAGATCAATCAGCTAGATCAATCAGATATTGCTGCATACTGGATCGATACACAAATGTCTACACGTGTGTATGTGTGTGTGTTTGTGTGTGTACCCTGCCAATGCGCAGACTCTTGATGTTGTCGAAGCACTTTTTGAGATGCGGCTGCACTGCCTCAGGGTTGCGCGACTGGCCCAGGATCTCCAGCAGGTCGTCGTTGGACAGGAAGTAGAATCGGGGGAAGATCTGCCGCTTGGTCTCCAGGTACATGTCCAGGGACTTCTGGATCTCCTCCAGCTTGTTGTTCATCTCCGACAGCTTCTCAGGGAGGCCTGTGGACGTCAGGGAAGAGAACGAGGCCATAAAGAGAAAGACGTGAAAAAAAAAAAGAAATATGGGCACAAGAAGGCACATGTCCAGACCAAGGCAAGGCTGAGTCCAGAGACCAGAGACAAAAACCATAAAAGTCATTTTTTATGACCATGATCTTGTTATCCACCAAGTTAATATTCAATAGTTCAGCCTACAGTTCCATAAACTTTAACTTCTTTGTGGATATTCTAACACTTTTTTATTTGCACATTTAAAAATATACGCATGTTGGGGGGAAAAAAGGTATTTCGGTTCTCGTTTTTAAATTAACAGGCCCGTCTCCTCTCACTGTCCAGGCTGATTGAAATCAGAGACTTTCAAATCCATGATCAAGATCAAGTAAGCAAAAATGGTCTTGAGACTGGTCTTGAGTCTGAGATCAGACAAAAGTACCACAACACAGACAGGCACGAGAGACTGTTGCTTCATCTCATGGAATACTTTTGGATTAGAGCATTTGTCCTCAAAGTGGGGTCTGGGGACACTTTGTGCAAAGTGTCTGGACTGGCATATATGCCAATATGCCAACATGGTTCTTGCAAAATGTTCTGTTGTTGTTTCAAGGCCGTTTTGGATGTTTTTCTTTCCTTTTTTTAACCAAATACCATAATACCACAGAGCAGGTTCATACTGACTTGACTTTGTCGCCCAACGTCTCTCTATGTTAGTTTGTCTCCTCTCGCCTCTCTCCTATCTCCCTCCTCATTACCAGTCACTGGTTCTCCCATCACTACACCACTGCTAGTCTCCATCTGTCTGACTGATCTTTCATCAGTGTCAATACAGTGGTTAAGACCTTGTTGAAAGACCAATATTTCTTCATGACTGTATTAAATCATCTAATTCATCAGTCTTTTAACTAGATAGACCATTCATTCAGACCGATACTAAAAGGAGTTGACACATTTATAACTTCTTTTTCCGCATCATGACGACTATATACTGTATCTCTTGTCGTGTCCTGGCTAAGCCTGGACACTGAGATAATGACACTGCGTCAATGCAGAGCGTGACTCACTTTGGGTGGGGTTTATTTGTCCAATAAGGTTCGGTCACTTTGTGACTGGCTTTGTGACTCTGCCCTGTTTATACATTGTCTCATAAACAACATCCCATTTTCCACGTTCCTTCCCATTCTCTTATGATGTTCTTTTAGCCTTGGCCTGCTCATCCCTACTCGTAGTTTAGAAAAAAAAAAAAGAACAAGGCGGATAGGAGAGGGATTTGCTTGTCCGCCCTCATTCTCCTTCATCTGATAGGGCACTTGTTTCAACCTCTCTTTTACTCGTCCCTCTCCTCACCTCACCGTGGTCTCATGAGGGCCGAGTGTTTTACTCATGCTGCTTTAATCTCCTCTGATCCCTCTCTCGGCCTCAGCCCTCCTTTAGGTAAGTGTTTAGAAAAGGACGCTACAAAAAGCCGCTTCTCCACACTAGGCAGGTATAATTGAGAGCAGACACACACAGAGACAGAGAGAGAGAGAGATGGAAAGAATGCTCTTCCTCGTTTTTTTTTCTTTTTTTCCTTCTTTTGTAATTTTCTCGGGGTTCTCGAAAGCCCTAATCCGGCGTACACGTGTCTGCGTACACCTGGAGTGCAGCACACACACACTACCTGGATGGTGAGTGTCGCACACACAGTACCTGGATGGTGAGTGTCGCACACACAGTACCTGGATGGTGAGTGTCGCACACACAGTACCTGGATGGTGAGTGTCGCACACACAGTACCTGGATGGTGAGTGTCGCACACACAGTACCTGGATGGTGAGTGCCTCTCAGGGCGTTGTGGTCCTTGTGCAGGCGGTCCATGATGATCTTCCAGCTGGAGTTGATGTCATCAAACTCGGCAGACTCCTTAGGGAGTTGCTTGCGGATGTCCTCCCCAAGGAAAATGTTCTGGGTGGGTAGATGAGTGGGGTGGGAAGGTGGGGTTGGTTGAGAGCCAGAGATACCAGACAATGAGACAAAGAGAGAGCCAACCTGTGTTTCCAAACCCTAAACAGGCGTGACTGTGTTTAGACCAGTGAGCATGCATGTCTGGGAGAGCTTGTATATGTGTGTGTGTGCCTGTATGTGTCTGTGTTTGTTTGCGTTGACAATCTTTTGTGTCAGAGTCCATATTGTACATCCACATATGCAAATGTGTTCCAATAGTTAGACATCTGTGTGCATGAGTTGATGAATATGCATCCATGTATGTGTGTGAGCATGTCCTCAAGTAGTATGTGTGTGTGTGTTGGGGGGGGAGCATATGTCTGTATAGTATAAAGCCCAATCTTAGATCAGAGGCTCTCTGAGACACTGCAGACTGCCCTGGTTGTTTACTTCCCTCATCAGGAAACCGAAGGGCGACAGATGTGTTTGCATGCTCGAATGCAAGCGTTTGTTGCTTCCAAAACATTTGTTTACCTTTTTTTTCCCTTCCCCCTACAAACACACACACACACACACACACACAAACACACACACACAGCACACACGGCCTGGCTTAGCCCGACCCTGAAGAGCTGGAGGCTGCTATGCTCTGTGAAGGCGACTGGCCCGGTAAGGAGACAAACAACAAAATCAGGCCAAGGTGCCGCACAATCAACCACAGGTGATCTTAACAATCAGATTCATCACAAAAGAATATGCAACACAAGTCTGCTCCTCATACACAGGGCCTATTACTAGAAGTCTGCTCCCCGGATACGGGGCTAGTGATAGAAGTCTGCTCTGGGGATGACATTTGTGGTGCTTTGTCTCTCACTTTCTCTCATTTTCAAAGCATTGTTGTTTTGGTTGCTTGTCTTCCCTTTAAAAGGATCAAAATCATTGAGAAGGTAATTAACAAATATGTGTGTGCGTGTGTGTGTGTGCGTGTGTGTGTGTGTGTGTGTGTGTGTGTGTGTGTAAGCACCTCCAGGTACATCCATTGCCTTTGCACGGTGAGGATCATTTCAATGACCTCCAGGACCAAGGAGAGGCTCCTCTCCCAGTAGTCCACCTCCTTCTCAAAGGCGCGCACAAAACGAGATGCCTTCATGGTGGACAGGGTCACCTGGTTATCCTCCAGAGCCTGGAAGACCTCCTCTGTGCTCCTGATGCACACACACACACACACACACACACACACACACACACACACACACACACATCAATACTGTACAGGTACATACAGACATACAGTATACAGTCACGTACGGCTAGCCTCCTGACGCACATGCCGAAACAAGCACACAACACTCAACCGACACACAACACAAACCCGCATACACACACAGAGACATACAGTAGAAAGGTGTATCCCACTGCAAACTGCAGCATTGCTTTTTATCTTCTGTGGAAAGGGTGCGTGTCATGGCTAGAGCTCGAGTCACTGCTTTGAAAATGCAAGACGTGCAAAAGCAGCGCTGGCGTCCACTTGCCTGAGCCTGCATCCAATACGGATTCCAAATCACACAGGCCAGAACA
>JAIFZK010000136.1:3490000-3500000 GCA_027481765.1 Tenualosa thibaudeaui | reverse complement strand
CGCCGAGCACGCTGTGAGGAATTACACGCATGTTCAAAGGCTGCACTCCAATTCAGATGAATTCTGTACACCACGCAAGTGCGTGCTTGCTTGATTATGTAGTCGACAAGTGATATCCTGTGTGTAGATCTTCTAACAGTGTGTGTCTGTGTGTGTGTGACTTATAAATATTGCAAATGTTATATAAATGTTATAAATATGTTAGAATGTACAGCATGTGTGTGTTAAGTGTGATAGGTGAGTGCACATGACACATACACAATGTGTGTGTGTGCGTGTGTGTGTGTGTGTGTGTGTGTTTGTGTGTCTGTGTGTTCCGGTGATTGGCAGCGAGGAGAGTAGTCAGTGGGTGGTGATTACAGGTGATTTGTGCTGTGAAATGTCTGCAGGCTCACTTAGAGCAGCCAGCAGCTCAGAGCTGGGGATCCTCCACCACCAATTACACACCTGTGTGTCTTTGAACGTGTGAAAAGTAAAAGTGTGTGTGTGTGTGTTCGTTAAAATGCACTCTGTCTCAGTGTACTTGTGATAACTGTACTTGTGATAACTGTGTGTGTGTGTGTGTGTGTTGTGTGTGTGGCTGTGTGCCTGTGGATGTTTGAGTGTGTTTCTCTGTCTCATATCCGCCACACAAATCATCATTAATCACTGATGCTGCTTGTGGACGCTGCTGTTGGTTCCTGTGAAGTGAAGCCAGTAGGCATTTTCCCTGTACTGTCAACATGGAGCTGAATACCCAAGCACCTTTAGGTCCTTGTGCTGAACAGGGGAATGACGGAGAGAGACAGGAAAGCTGAAGAGAGAGAGAGAGACAGAAGGAATGAGAGAGAAGTAGTAACATGCATACGCACATGTCCATCTTCAGCGCCAGCATAGGTAGACAAGGGATGTGTTGACAGGCTGAATGATTGAAAGACACATGGAGCAAGGAGGGAAAGAGGGAAAGAGAGAGAGAAAGCGCATGTCCATCTCCAGTGCTGACAGTAGTAATGGAAGGATGTGATGAGGAAGCATCTTTCTGCTTTCTGCAGCTCCCAAATATGAGTGATTACAGCGTCTCCTGTCTGAGAGGGGTGGTGGGAGAGACAGAGAGAGGGAGAACTCAAAGTAGGGAGAAAGAGAGAGAGAGAGAGAGAGAGAGAGAAACAGCAAGCCTAGTAGTCTGATAAGGATTCTATATGTTAAGCAGGAAGAGCAGGATAGGTGAGAGAGAGGAGAGAGGGAGAGGGAGAGGGAGAAAAATCCCCACAAGCATCCTCAAGCTTTACACACGGGAACAGCAACCTGACTACCTATAAATAGCAGAGGAGATTGACAGGTGAGATAGACCTTTAGGGGCTCTCTCAATGACCCTTCCCTCATTCTCTCTCTCTCTCTCTCTCTCTCTCTCTCTCTCTCTCTATCCTGTGCAACACAGCCACAGTCATATGGGCATACAGTACTGTATCAAATATAGTAGCAGTCAGTGACTGCAGGTATTTGGCTCCATCACTAAATATTAACTAAAGCATGGCATGCTGAGTTGGGCCTGGATGACCATGTAGCACTAGCCTTTGGCTAGTCAGTCAGATAGGGCTTATGTTGACTAAATGTGCAAAGAAATTTGAGCTGGCGTATTTAATGGGCTAAAATGGCTGATATTACATCACTGTATGTGAAAGTACAAACCTACTTTCCTACCTAACATTAAAACAGATATATCAAATTACTATGAATCCCATACGGTTCTTCACTACAAAACATACAGTATCAAAAAGACTGAGATGAACCTTGTTCTAGTAACAGATAAAGGGAAGCAGAGACATTGAAAACAGGCAAGCTTACAATAGATCAATGCTCTATATTCTCAATTCATTCTCCACCCCCTCCAGCATTCTCTTCCATCGTTCTCAAAACAACCGCGCACACCAGCGCCCACCTCTGCCTGTTGGTGACGATTCAAGTCTATTTTGACGGAGTCGTTCGATAAAATCCATTGGTGAATCCACAGGCTACTATGAAATGTTCGCTGCCTGCAGCGTGCCATCAGTCTGTGGTGCAAACAAAATTTTCAAATTCGAAAGTTCTCGCCAATGCTAACGGAAGTCTGCGACCAATAGCACCTTTTAGTACTGATGTGCATTGTCACAACACACACACACACACATACACAAATATACATATTCAAAAGGAATAAAAACACAAACAATTGTAGACAAAAGCAATTCAATATGCAAACACACATACAGAAATGAATGTGAAAATCTCCCTCTCTTCTGCATAACCTTCACTGTGCTGTCATCTCAAATCTCTCCTGTCACGACAATCCCTCCCTCCCACACTGAGAAACACACACACACACACAAACAAGTGCGCACAAAATCAGACACATCTCTTCTCTCTCTTTCACACACACATACACACACACACAAAGTGCTTGCGGCAAGAGAGAACTGGGCCCTTAAGCCATTTGTGTTGGTGGTGGGGGATTGGGTGAGGGGGGACTTCTAACCTCAAGGAACAGAAGTCTTTCTAAATGATTCCACTAAACCACCTTGCCACTGTGTGAACAGAACAGAGACACTCCTTCTGCCACTGTTTCTTTCTCTCTTTTTTCTCCATCTCGCTCTTCTTCTGTAATTATGAGCTCTGAGCGACAGAAAGGCTCCAGTTGAGGAGATGAATGGCAGTAATATCTGTGGATGAGCTGCCTTATACTGGATTTGTTGGCGGAGAGCAGATGCTGGCAACCGCCAAGGTCATAAGTTTGTTTGTCAAGGAGAGGAGAAAACATTCTGAAAATGAGCGCTGCAGACTCCTGTAGATTAAATCATCTGCTAAACTCAGAGATGAATGTAATGTGGCCTATCGTGTCACCTCTAGAGAGAGACATCCTGAGAGCGATCTCCAGTTCACAAGAGCTCCACTTTACACAAAATAGACTCTTGTTCCTTTCTACTTGTAGAACTCTCTTTCTCTCTCTCACTCACTCTCTCATTCTGCTGCCTTTCAGTGACTTAGGCCCAATTGATTGATGCCAAATTTATCAAATCAAGCCTCTGCGTCGACTTGTGCCCGCCCCCAAGCCCTTGGCCGTTGCCCTAACATGCACAACTCAAAATTCTGACTTTGTGCTGATGTGACACAGACCAGAAGGACTGTGATTAGTAAACTCATTCTAGTTTGTGTACTTCTGCAATCTACTGTGCAAGTACTAAGCAAGAGAGCAGGTCATTGACAGAGGCTTTCCAAATCGCCTCAGACAGAGTTTCGATTACAATGATGAGATTTTCAGATTGTACAGCATCTATTTCTCAGCAAACTTTGAAATCAGCATTTCCCAAGCAAGCAGTACTTCAGAGGCAGCAAAGAGAACTTTGTCTGCCAATGTAACATAAACTGTCTGGTAGAAATCACGCAAATAACATTTTGTTTTGGTTATACTGATGATGGTTGATGAAATATGCTCTCTGTTTTCTCAGCTTGACTTTCACAAAATCTACAATGGAAATAGTAAAAACATAGTAAAACATACATAGATATACACTGTAAATACATACACACATATATTTACATGACATTGACATTTAAACACGTCAAGAGTGTGTCATTCCACATAAGGTTTCACTGATGTGCTTCCCATACACACAAGATATACTGAAACTGAGAAACGTCCACGATGGCGCAGAGGTAACAGCATAGCTATGGAGTCATACAGAACCATAAATCTACACTGAGCCGGCAGCGACCCGATACAACCCGATACAACCCAACGGCCAAGGTCACGAGGACAGGAAAGAACATTCTGATTATGAAGCCTTTGCCAAGTACTGCAAAGTCCTGTAGATTCAATCATCTGCTACACCGAGAGCAAAAATGCGTTGTAATATAGGCGATCGTGTTGTCTCATTTAAAAATGGTCTCGAGTTCACAAGAGCACCTCTTAACACAGAAAGGACTCTTGTCCTTTTCTCCCATTGACTGAAAAATCAGTTCTCCAACACTGTTTTAAATAATAGCTCTACACTTGTCCAGATGGCCCTCGTAAAGGTACCCTGCCATGCCCACAGAGGATTCTGATCCTGAGAAGACAGAAGAAACAAATGACTGGCAGTGGAGTTGCTCTGTGTGTCATGTATGGGTTACACAGCTATAGCTATGGGAGCAGAGAAAGGCCTACATCATGTGTTGTCTGTGGTGCTGATTTTCTCTCTCTCTCTCTCTTCTCTCTCTTTCTCTCTCTCTCCTCCCTCCCTCTGTTCTCCTGTGCCCTGGAGCCAGAGAGCATGACTTAATGCGTGGCTGCCGCACAGAGTAATATCATAATGCCACATGAATTAATACACCTCTCATACGAAGCGCACGGCTGCCCCGGAGCCTCCAATTCCATCACAGGGAGCCCTGTATATATTTCCAGTCTTCGAACAAGCCCTGCCTGCACACACGCACACACACGCACACGCACACACACACACACACACACACACACACACACACACACACGTGTGCACACACACACACTTATCCACACACATTCATACTGTCCTCATACCGCATCGCCAAATCACCAATTAACTGTTGACCAGGAACACATGAAAGTTATGGTTCAATTAGAATGGGGGAGGGGGGGAAGGGGAGCTGAGGTAAAAACTAACCCAATACATCAATTAGAGCAAAGTCAATTAGGACAACTTTCCAATTATGGGAGAAAATTTGTTACTTGAGGGCAATGGCTATTTAACGAGCTTTTGACAGAAGGCACTGTGACCACAGCCCTGCACAGCATGGGTGTGTAGTGTACATAAATGTGTGTGTGTGTGTGTGTGTGTTTCTATATGGGTATATAGTGTGAGGGAGAGACTGTGAGTGAGTGGATGTGTGTACTGCATGTGAATGTGCGTGACTAACCAACAGAGGATGCTCACTCATATGGGGGCAGTCTGGCCTCAATATTTCCTCTATCCCAGAGTAAGCACTTGCTATCAGGCCCAGTGTGCCTTTACCAGGGGAACCAAAAGACGCTCAGTGACCACTTGGCATCTTACGGGTCAGACATACATAAAGGAAAGGAAAAAGGAAAGGAAAAGAGAAAAACAGAAAAAGAGCAGAATACAATAAATTTGAGAAGAAAAAGATGGAGTATGGAGTAGAGATAGAAAAGACAGTGAAAGGAGATGAACACAATAGCCAAAATAAAGAGGTTCAAAAAACAAAATCAAGTCTCTGTGGAGGAGCTCTTGCCATGTGGATATGTGATGTGACATTTCCATGGCTGGTGACTGTGGGAGTGCTTCATCTGAAATGTACCACGACAGAAGCAGCCAGGGTCTGACGCGCGGCAGGCACACGGCACTTTTCCACGGGGTCGCCATCCATAATCCCCTCCCGGATAGAGACATCACGCCGGGTGTCACAGAGCAGCCGTCCCCAGATGAGCCCCATCCGACCCAGCAGGGCCTGTTCAAGCAGGGCACCACGCCATACCCACTGATCTAAGACCCTCTAGGCTAGGGCAGATACAAGGTTCTTTAAACAGTTCCCACTATTTTAGAGAAATAAAAAAGGTTTATTCTTAGGTTTTAAGTCTAATCAATGCTAAATTCTTTGGTTTTATGGTGTACGGTACGGTAATATGGTAAAATCTGGTAAAATCTCCAACAAGCCCAAACAAGAACACACACACACACACACACACACACACACACACACAGACTCACACACACACATCCGAAGCATTATAGGTATTGAACGTGCCATTGTGGTGTCGGTTTAGTCAAAAAAGGATTTAGAGCAGGGAACCCTGAGGATTTTTCAATTAAAATTTCAGACTTTTTAAGACCTTTTCAAGACCATTTCAATGAAATGTAATACCAAAGTCCTACCTATTCTTGCATGCATATGAATAAAATAATGCAAAAAAAGCCATTTAAGCAAAATAACATGAGTGTGAGTGGGCTTCCAGATAAACTATTGTGTACCCATGGTTGTGGTTTGGCTGCAGGCATGAACACGCATCACACAAAATACAAAACCTACAGCCATAAAGGAGAAATCAGGTGTAAATCAATCCATAGCCTTGTTGTTTGAGGTCACTGAGTGTTGTCTGTAGGAAAGAGAACCAGCTAATTTGATACTACATTTACTGAATAGCGACTCAGCAGCTAACACTGACTGAATGGGACCCAAAAACTCATTTTCAGTTTCATTTTCCTATGCCCCATTCAGTTGACGTTAGCTGCTGGTCCGCTATTCAGTGTAAAATATCAAGTTTGGTGGTTCTCTTTCCTGCAGACAGCACTCAGTGACCTTGAAGACAAGGGCTATAGATTGATTCACACCGGACTCTGCTCTGCTCTTAACTGCAGTCTCAGGGTGCCTGTTGTGTAAGACTTATAAAGCACTTTTCAGTGTCATTTAAAAGAAAATTTTCCATGTTATATAACATGGAAATATTAATATTATATTATATTATTATATATATAATATTCTCAGATCAAACTTTAAAAAAAAAACAATTTGCCAGAGGTTCACATACTTTCGAGCAGCAGGCCTATACGGGCACATACAAGTTAGAATTTGTCAGTGGAATGGCATTATGGGCCTCATTCATTCACAGTAAAAATGGTTTCCATGTTAGCTGAAACAGTGACAGCAGCTGGAAAAACAGACAACTTGGCTGAGCTATTTTGAATGACGCATGTGCTTTTACTTTGAGATTTGCGTTTGATAGCATGTTACCCTTGACAATTCGGGTATTAGCCTACTGCAGCAATCGTCACCATCATGACACACATTCCTCCGGACTCAAAGCAACTCCTAGCTAACATCAACCCTAGACTTTCTTGTATCACTGTTATGTCTTGTTGTGTGTATTCTGTCCAGCCGCTACAAATACACACACATACAGCACCGCCCACAGGCTTAGAAAATGTTGTTTCGTCTTTAAACTTGACCGTGGGACGTGATGTTACAGACACAAAAAATATTATTTAAAATGGTACAAAATATTTGAATTGTTGTGGATTGCATGAAAAAATGTAAGACCTCTGACATAAATTTAAGAATTTGCATATGAATTCAAGGTATTCTCAAGGCCTTGATTTCCGAACAAGAAATTGTTTAGTCTGTTCTTCAAGTAACACATAAGAATGAAATTCATTCTTGTTGGATCCATGTTGGATCTTGTTGGATTCCCTTCCCTACTTTCCAAAGCACAGCCAAGAGTCCAATGGCCAATGATGGATGTCCTGTCCTTCTTTCAGACTGCTCTCCTCACTTGAGGGATGAAGTGTGTTAATGGGCGTCTGTGGCCTGGAAATCCCCTCATTATAGCCTCTGAGCCCTGCTTATTGAACACCTGAGTGTCGCTGACCTCTTGAACCCCTCGAACTTTGAACCCTGACCTTTACCTCAGTCTGTGGTGACCCTTGTCTTTGTACGGCGCAATGTCCAGGCAGACGTCCTCCCAAGTCTTGGTGATGCTCTCCAGCGACTGCAGACACAGAGGAGGGTGAGACAGAGAGACAGAGAGAGAGAGAAATGAAACAAAATCCGAGGGTACACGTGCATGCGTGCACACACACACACACACACACACACAGAGAGAAAAAAAGCAGCAGGGGAAGACTGTGAGAGGAGGGGGGTCAAGAAAATTAGAAAAATAAAATAAAAAACAAATACAAACACAAACACTGAAATATTCAAGAAACGAAGAAAAGGACAAGAGACACACAGAGAGAGAGAGAGAGATAGAGAGAGAGAGGGTCCTGTATCTGTAGAACCCAGCCTGCTGCAGACTGTGGCCAATCTGGCGGTGTGTGTGAGAAAACAAGCCAGAGAAATCACATGCCCTGCAGGTGCCAACTCACTGATGCCATCTCCCACCGCTTAGAAGACCGCAACACATTCATCTGCACACCTACTGGGTCTAAAGCTCCCTTTCATACACACACACACACACACACACACACAAACACACAAACACAGGCACATGCACAGAACCCACATGCATGTCCATATAAAATATATGCAAGTACGTGCCCACACACACACACACACACACACACAGACGCACACAAAACACCATCTCCCCAACCCAAAACACCACCCCCATGGTCAACATCACAGAATACATCTTCTCTAGAGACGTGGGAGGTGCTGAAATATTCTCACCATCTCTCTCTCTCAGTCTCTCTCTGACTCTCTCATGACTTCTTGGTGAACTACACAAGGCTTTAAGGGACGTTTCACAGCCCCCTTAAGCAGGGTCCCTCTTTCAACCTTCAGCCGCTGTGATACACTCACACACTGATGCTCCCCTGTTACAACCTCTTTGGTCAAGAGGACTAGTGCCACAAGCAGTGATGTCTGTGTGATGTGTGTGTGTGTGTGTGTGTGTGTGTGTGTGTGTGTGTGTGTGCACATGCGTGTATGTTTGTGTGACTGCATGTGTTGGAGAGAGTGTGCGTTTCTGTATGTGTACATGGATGTACGTGAAATCGTACAAGTGTACAAGCTTGGATGTGCATGTGAGAGACTGTGTGGGTGTGTGTGTATGTGTATGTGTGTGGGCAGCCACGTGTGTGTGTGTGTGTGTGTGTGTGTTTGTGTGGATGTATATGAGTCTGAGTGTGAATGTGAGGGTGAGTGTGTGTGACAGGCATACACTGGGGATAGTATGTGGTGGTAGCAGAGAGTGGGTCAGCAGGCAAGAGACGGCCAGGGCCAATCTGGCGGAAATTAAGCAGCGGGCTTCATTTCCCCAGTGACTGTCACTGAGACAGAGACAGAGTGAGGGAGAGAGAGAGAGAGAGAGAAAGACAGAGAAGGAAAAGAGAGAACGAGGGAGATGAGAGAGAGAGAGAGAAGCAGGGACGAGAAAGAGAGAAGGACACAGAGAGAGTGAGAGAGAGAGAAAGAAAGAAAGAAAAGTAGGGAAGAGGGAGAGAGTGAGAGCGAGAGAGAGAGAGAGAAAAGTAGGTATGAGGAAGAGGGAGAGAAAGAGAGAGAGAGTGAGAGGGAGAGAGAGAGAAAGAGAGCAGGTAGGAAATGGAAGGGAGGAAGAAAGAAACCAATCTGAACATATAGGGAGGCTAAAAGAATGAGTGAGTGCATGGGAGATTGAGGCTGAGAGAAAGGGGAAAAGGAGACAGTGAAGCTGAAAGAGTCATAGAGACTCTGAGTGTGTGTGTGTGTGTGTGTGTGCGTGTGTGTGTGTGCGCACATGCATGTGTGTGTGCATGTGTGTGTGTGTGGGTGTGTGTACATGCATGTGTGTGTGTATCTGTGTGTATGAGTGAGAAAAGAGACAGAGAGGCACAGAGAGCGATGTGTTCACGTGTTGGCCAAGAATAACCCTGAAGCATCAATAGTGGGTCTCATACAAACATCTCTCTTTGCTTCTCACTCACGTGTGAATAATCTCCCCAGAACAGTGGACAGACAGAGGAGGACAGAAGAAGAGAAGAATGGAGAAGAGATGAGAACAGAGACCAAGGGATGGAGGAGCGTGAGGAGACGCGGAGAAGCGGAGCGGGCGGCACTATTAGCATCGGCGGCACTGTGGATTGGCACAATGACGGATGGTGACTGTAATGGAGGAAAGGAGATCAATACTCGGCCCACAATACATGCATTTGCCATCGATTCATCATTTTAAAAGTGCATTTGATAGAGTCATGCTCACCCATAGACAGAGAATGGGGAGCTGAATGGCATCATAGCTAATGATGGGGGAAAGAACTGGGAATAAGAGAGAGAGAGAGAGAGAGAAAGAGAGAGACAGAGTGGGAGAGAGAGAGAGAATAATAAAAGGGAAGACATTGAGAAGGAGAGAAGGTAAAGTAGGAGAAAGGGGTATGCTATGTGTGTGGCACTAATACTTTGGCAATACAAATAACTGTGTTTGTCACACCTAATAAAACTCATTTTGATTCGAATTGAAATGAGGCATCAGGCAATCATGTGGAGGACAAAGAGAGACTTGCTGATTGAGAGAGAGGCTGAGTGAGGAAATGAGAAG
>JAIFZK010000136.1:3387500-3482500 GCA_027481765.1 Tenualosa thibaudeaui | reverse complement strand
GGAAGGAATGAGAGGTAAAAGTGAGGGAGAGTGGCAGACAGTGTGGGAGGCTCACAGAGGAAGAAGGAAAATGAATGAGAAAGAGGGAGAGAGACATAAAAAAAGAAAAGAGAAAGAAAGGGAATGAGTGGATGAACAGAAGGAGAGAGAAAGAGTGTAGCAAAGACCACCCACAGGAAGAGGCATAAAAGCATGCAGTACCAGCGCCTGCTGAGAGCCCAAATCTGAATGATGGGTGACAGGGTAGATTTTCATTTGTGAGTGTGTGTGTGTATGTGTGTGTGTGTGTGTATGTGTGTATGTGCATGCGTGTGTATGTGTGTATGTGTGTGTGAGAGAAAGACTTTAGGTGTGAGAAAGTGGTCCACCTCAGTGGGGTGCGGAACAAGCCCCGACCGTGAACCTGCCGCAGTGCCAGCGGTGGCTGGGCTTTTGGGACTGGACTCAGGAAGGAAGAAAGGAAGAAAGAAAGGAAGGAGGGATGGAAGGAAGGAGGGAGGGAGGGAACGGTACCCTTCCCTACGCATGCATAATGCCTGTCAATTTGCCGGTGGCTCCTAAGTGGCCATAAGTGGCGTCCCCTCGTCCTCTGGGCTTCTGAGTCTAAATTGGCTCGTCTCACTTTTGCTGACAGACTGACTGGCTGCCTGCACTCATGCCCCGCTCCTACAGTCTGCCACAGAAGAAAAGCTCACAATGCTTGTTTGCTTGCTTTGCCACCCCCCCTCACACACACACACACACACACACTCTTGGCCTCCACCACCACCCACACACACCCACACATCTTTCTCTCCACCGTTCCCCATGTGCTGATTGGAGAAGGCAAATGCAAAATGCAGACCAGTGTGTTTGTATGAGCAAGCATGTGTATGTGTGTGTGTGTGTGTGTGCACGCATGAGTGTGTGTGTGCAAGAGGACATGTCAGTGTGTGTATGCGTGGTGTGTAAGAGAGAGAAAGAAAGACAGAGTATGAACGTGTGTGTGTGTGTGTGTGTGTGTGTGTGTGTGTGTGTGTGTGTGTGTGTGTGTGTGTGAATATGAGGGAGACCTTATGAATATGGGATGAAGTCCATTTGCATCTGTTGCATGTGCATTTATGGACAGATTATGAGGAAATATTATAGCTGCAGTGCAACAGTAGGAAAATACTCATGAGCCCCTTTCCCCACCACCTGTTCCAGTGTGGGCTTCAGTAAAGCAGTTATTTCATTCGCTGCCGTGTTTGTGCATGTGCGTGTGTGTGTGTGTGTGTGTATGTGTGTGTCTGTGTGTGTGTGGGCCTTGACTGTGTATTTGCAACGCCTGTATAAGTTCTTGCTGTCATGAGTCAGTGTGTTTGTGTGAGAATTATTGAGCGATTATTGTGTTTAATTGTTCTGCTTTGACTATGCAACACATGCCAATAATTGTCACATTAAATAAAACGCAATGATGTATGAATGTGTGTGTGTTTGGGGGAGGGGGTGAGTTTAATAGAGTGTGCCTGCATGTCAGTGTTGAATTAAACTATGAACGTGTTGTGTTGTGTGTGTGTGTTTGTGTGTGTGTGATGGCTGGCTGGCTGGCTGGCTTTTAATGTGTATGGACAACCTGAGATATTATGCTTTGAGTTCAGTGTGCTGAATGTGTGTGTGTGTGTGTGTGTGTGTGTGTGTGTGTGTGTGTGTCTGTGAGACCTGTGCTGTTAAAGTCCTCCACGGTGGCCTGCATCTTCTTCTTGAACTCCTCGGCAGAGAAGATGAGGCTGCTCTTGAACTTGTCTTTATGCTTTTTCAGCATGATGTCGCTGTCAATCACCACCTGCTGGAACCAGACCCACTCCCCGTTCAAAGCCTCCAGCAACTCACGCACCTACAGAGATAGATAGAGAGAGAGAGGGGTGGGGGGGAAAGAAAGAGAAACAGAAGGACACAGAGCAAAGAAATACAAAGAAATATAGAGGGGGTATAGAAAGCACAAGAGAGAGAGGATGAAAGTGGGATTTTAAGAGATAGGAAAATGGAGAAGACAGACGGAGGGAGAGAGAGAGAGGGGGAGAGAGGGAAATGAAAGAGTGTGAGAATAAATGTAATGCAATGGAGGACTAGGTTTGAGTGACAGTGAATTAATTTGAACAGCTGGAGGAATATATGACTGTGATGTGAATGCGAAGTGTGAGTGTGTGCTTGTACACAAATGTGTGTGTGTGTGCGCGCGCACCTGTGTGTACGTTTGTGTGTGTGTGTCAGTGTTTGTGCATTTTTGGGTGTGATGGTTGTCCTTGAGTAGGTATACAAAGATAAATGAGGGTAAGTGAGTGCATGTGTGTGCTTGTCATTGTCTGTATTTGTGTTTGTGTGTGTGTGTGTGTGTGTGTGTGTGTGTGTGTGTGTGTGTGTGTGTGGTGGCTGTCCTTGAACAACAATACAAAAATAAGCGAGTGCATGTGTGTGTTTTGTGCATTTGGGCATTACAGTGTCTGCATGTTTGTGTTGTGTGTTCAATGGGTGTTCTACCTGTGTGTGTGTGTGTGTGTGTGTCGTGTGCCTCGTGTGGTAAAGAGAGTGTGTTGTTGGCTTACCTCCGGGTCCACGGTCACCTCGTACTTCTCCAGGATGGCAAACTGCTCGTGAATGGGGAGGATCTGGCTCTCAGTCTTACTCAGGTCTCCTTCCACTGTCTCCAGCAGCTTCAGACTGTCTGCCAACTCCACCAGAGTCTGAGGAGGCTGACTCAGCCTACACACACACACACATACACACACAATATTATTACAATACTGCTACTACAATCTTTTAATATATAACAAGTCTGCCTATTGTACTATTGCCTATCTCCTGGCGTAAACTTTGAGAATGCACTTAACAATTTAATTTCTCTGCACTATTGCACTTTCAACTTAAAATGGTGCAGTTTCTATGTTAGCAATATGCACTCCTTGTTCGTTCTTCCATTGTGTTGTAGCTTGAATGTTATCCTCTTTTGTAAGTCGCTTTGGATAAAAGCGTCTGCTAAATGCCTAAATGTAAATGTAAATGTACTACTGGGTTACATAACAAAAACACTGACAGTCCCTCTCTCACACACACACACACAGAGAGAGAGAGAGAGAGAGAGACCCACCTGTGTGCGTTGTCCTGTAGGGAGGCGTGGAGCTCCCTGAGGCGTGTGCTGGCCATGAGGCTGAGGAGCTGGGTGAACTTGCCCTGCCACTCGTTGCAGTGCTGCACCAGGGAGAACTTGAGCGGCGCACAGTCCAGCAGCACAAACTGCACACTCAGCACCGTCTCCTCCTTCTGCACGTTGTTTGCCACCTCCGTGTACCTGCCAGGCCGGTGTGTGTGTGTGTGTGTGTGTTGGGCGAGGGAGGGTGGGGGGTGAGGGAGAGAGAGGGAGAGAGAGAGAGAGAGAATGAGTGTATGGAAGGGCAAATGTGTATGTGTGTGGGAAGGTTAAGGTAGAAAGAAGGTGAAATGTGTATGTGTGTGTGTGTGTGTGCGTGTGTGTGTTTTGTGATGTAACCCAGTTGTACAATGGGCATATTTATTATATATTAAAAGATTGGCAGCATTGTAATAAAATTGTGTGTGTGTGTGTAGGCTCAGTCAGCCTCCTCAGACTCTGGTGGAGTTGGCAGACAGTCTGAAGCTACCTGAGTAAAACTGAGAGCCAAATCCTCCCTGATCACAAGCAGTTTCCCACCCTGGAGAAGTACGAGGTGACTGTAGACTCGGAGGCAAGCCAAGACGAGCAATGAAGACAAAGTCTGTGTGTGCGTGTGAGTGTGTGAGTGTGTGAGTCTGTGTGTTTGGGTGCATCAAAGTACTTTGTTTGTGAGTGTACAGGTGACAGGATGAAGATGAAGTTCAAATGTGTCCTGATCAGTGTGGAGAGAGGAGCGTGTGAGTGAGCGAGTGTGCAAGTGAGTGAGTGAGTAAGCAAGGGAGCGAGGGAGCAAGGCAGCGAGGTAGCAGAAAGAAAAACAGATCTCCATGCGTATGATTACTAATCAGGGGCAGGCCTGCTGCATCTTCCCATGCAAGTGCACTGGCCCATGGACTAAATCACCGCCCCATATCCTCACAGGCACCACTGGGAGTGATTATGCCTGAGCATGCAGGCTAGACACCTGTGTAAGGTCACCGCCAACACACACACACACACACGCGCACGGGCCAGGTCTGTCAATACCTGTCCGGCATAATGCTGTGCAAAGCTCTGACACATGCACATGTGCACACACACACACAGGTACACACACAGCAGCAGCAGTAGCAGCAACATCCAGGCTGTTGACAGAGCAATCATTTACATGTATACTTGTCCAGACGTGATCTATACAATGGTGACAGGTAGTGCTTTTGACCCCTTTCACCTTCTGATTTATGTACTTCCATGTCTACATAGACTTGTGTCAATAGACACACTCAATAATGCTCACTTATGGTGCTGACACTGTCTTCTGATGTAAACTCCAATATCAGATTTGTGCTCTGAGGCTACGTCTTACTGACTTGCTAATAGAATTTGTCAGCATAAACATCATCACAACCTCACAGTCCCTTTGTGTATCTCATTGCATCAGATGCTTAAAATCCATGATGTTCTCTGTACAAAATGACTTAACCTTTCCTTTGGCATTTGACTTTTTATTAGAAATAATATTATTGATAATCTCACAGTAAGCGACTAGATATGTTGTTTTGATTAATCCATTTGGGGCTTTACATCAAAACAGAGCCCCTTCTCACACGGGTGCGGGGCTAACCTTTGCCACGTGCTGGTGCTAGCATGCTGAGCAGCTGTCGTTAGTTATTAGCGCTGACATATATTAGCTGATTTGTCATGGATCAGTAGACAGCTGTAACGGCGTCTCAAATGTCAGGTTAATGGAACGGTCGCGGGAGTCATAATTCACGGGGTCTCAAGTGCAGGAGCAAACTTTCGAAACACCTTCGGAGATAACCGCCAGCCACCCTCTGGGTGATGCCACACACACACACACACAAACACACACACACACAAACATGTATCTCTAAAGGGACTTGTCAGCGCAGTAAAAGCTATTTCCATAATGTGTATAAACTAAGATGTTATGCTACACTCAGCTATGTTGTCTCTAAATGCCTCCATATCCAACGCTAATGCGTTTTCAAAGTCAAAGTCATTTACATTTGAATTCATTCCTTTTGTAGGCACTGAAGTGACAGTTTTAAGTGAAGCACATGCAGCATCAGTAAGTATGAGCATAAAATTAGGAATCAATCCTGTGTTTCACAAGGGTCCAAAACACAACTCCTCACAATCGACTAGATTTACTCTTAGAACAATACATTCAGACAATTAACGGAAATAAAAAAGATATACAGCTGGAACTCCATCAGCTGGGAACAAACAAAGCCTGGGTGTGCATCTGTATAAAAAAGCTACAGTATGTGGATGTAAGCATTCAATTATGTGAACATTATATGAGCGTCTTTGTACAAACATGTCCACTGTAAAAGTGCAAACGTAAGCATTCACACAATGGCTTACAACACCTCTGAGATACGTTTAAGGCTAGGCTATCTTTTGGAAATAGTTTCATCCATCTTTAACCACCTTTAATTGTTTCATCCATCTTTAACCAATTCAGTTTATGGTCTCTAACTGTATAGTGTGTCAAACATACAGTATAAACCAAAGTCTTTAGCAAGATTCCCAAAAGATCTGAGGGTTGGTGTCATTATTTATGAAGAACCAGTTGCCCTTAACTGATATGACACAAGATCTCCTCCAAGCTACATGTAACTGCTCTCAGTTTTTAAGCACTGATCACCAACATAGTGGTGGTTAGGTGGCTTACTCAAGAGTATCTCAGGCATGGATGTTGAGGGAAAACAAAGTGTAGTTCATCCACTCCCGGAGGCCACATTTTTCACGCTGGCCCAAAGGGGAATCAATCCAGTGACCCGTATCTTCTAGGCTCTCCCATCAATCTTGGTACCTAGCTTGGCTGCCAGGGAAATCAACAGATCTCGAACTGAGCCGGCTGGCAATTTCAGAGCATCCCTGGTGAGCTCACAAACTCACTGAAGGGGCCATGGAAGGACTGGCCAAACCTTATCCCATCACTTTTTTATCCCGACAAGAAAGAGAGAAAGAAAGAAAGAAAAAGGAAGAAAGAAAGAAAGAGAAAGAAAGAAAGAAAGAAAGAAAGAAAGAAAGAAAGAAAGAAAGAAAGAAAGAAAGAAAGAAAGGAAGAGAAAAGACGGGGCAGAGAGAGAGAGAGAATTACTGTTTTCTGTTTTCTGATGGAAAGAGAGAAAGAAAGAAAGAAAAAGGAAGAAAGAAAGAAAGAGAAAGAAAGAAAGAAAGAAAGAAAGAAAGAAAGAAAGAAAGAAAGAAAGAAAGAAAGAAAGGAAGAGAAAAGACGGGGCAGAGAGAGAGAGAGAATTACTGTTTTCTGTTTTCTGATGGATCTCAGGAGAATGGTCATTCAGTGAGAGGGGGTCAGAGAGGTCTGTCCACTTTTGCAATGTTTTAGCTGAAGCTGGAGAACGAGGGCTCTGGTCGCAATCTTTTCTGGCTGCAGCGTTCAGCACTTTCCTCTGCCCGCCTCTGACAGTCAGGCTGAGAGGCCTAATGACACAGTGCAGGCCGTGGCACAGCTACTCTGGAAGAGCATGGAATTAAGGACTGGACCAATCCCAAGTCAGCAGCACACACTACACTCACAGCTATACAGGAGTGTGTGTGTAGGTGTGTGCAGAGATGTTTTGATGAATATCTGCCCAAAACCTTTGTGTGTGTGTATGTGTGTGTGTGTGTGTGTGCATACATGTTTATGCTTGTTAGTGTACTGGTTTGTATCCGGATGTATACCTATGTCTATTTGTCATTGCTAGGGCATATGTGAGTGTGAGTGTGTGTGTGTGTGTGTACTGCTGATGCAAACAGTTAGGTACAGCTGTCGTGTGCACTCAAGGCACACATGATTTTTTGTGTGTCTACCCTTTATAGTGCAGGATTCTTAATGCTGTCGAAGCATTTTTGTGGCACATCTCAATGTGGCTACATCTGTGCGTGCGCGTGTGTGTGTGTGCACGTGTGTGTGTATGTATCCATGTGTGTGTGCATGTTTCTGCATGTGTGTATTTTGTCCCATGTCTGTCAAAGGATTTAGTGTGTATGTGCATGGGTACGTGTGTGTGTGTGTGTGTGTGTGTGCGCGCGTGCGTGTGCGTGTGCATGTATGTATCTGCATGGGTGTGTTTTGTCCTCTGTCTGTCAGAGGATTAAGTGTGTATAAGTGTGCATGGGGGTGTATGTGTGTGTGTGCTTAAAGATATGCCTGTGGGATTTGGGGCATGGGGGTGTAACCTGGCAATGTCAGCATCGAAGGAGGACACAGGGGGGTTGAGACGCTGGTAGCGGCGGATGAAGAGGTCCTTGTTGATCTCCCAGATTTCCCGGTGCTTGTCCCACGTCTTCAGGTAGGCCTGCAGGTGAGCCGCGTTGCCCGTCATCCCTGCCACAATCGCTGCCTGGATCTTACACACCTCCTCGTCCTGCTCTGAAGGGCAGAACAGTAAGGTCGACAGAAAAGAGAGAAAGAAGGGAGAGAGAGAGATGGTGTGAAGAGAGTAAAATGGAGAAAGTGAAAGAGGTGGAAAACAGTTTAAAGCAGCTCAGAGATAAGAGTCCAGACTGCAGAGAGGTTGCCATAGGTGTCCATGGTCTTATGCTAAACTCACTGCAGTCTGAATGTAAATACACACACATGGACACATGAGTGCACGTGCATGCGCACACACACACACAAAGGAGAGGGCAGACAGATGACACAGCTATAGGTCTCCCCAAGAGCCAGGTTCCTTAAGCACTACACTACCACCGCCAACCACTAATCACTGATTCAGGCAAGCTGTCAGTCCTACAGCCAACATCTTTTAGCCACCTCTCGCTCTCTCTCACTCCCTCTTTCTTTCTCTATCTGTTTCCTTGACTTTCTCTTCATCTGTCCGTCTCCCTAATGTTCACTCCCTCTCTCTCCCCCTTTTCTCTCTCTCTGTTTCCTTAGCTTTCTCTTTATCTGTCCGACTCCCTCTCACTCCCTCTCAGCTCTCTCTCTCTCTGTCTCTCTCTCTCTCTCTCTATCCCTGCCTATCTGTCTCTGTCAGGCTTGCTCTCTTTCCCTCTCTGTCCTCTCTCTCCCTCATTCTCCACGTCTCTCACTCATTGACTGTGTCTATCTCTCCCACACAGCCTGGTCGTGACCTGTACAATCAGCTGCCTATCGCACTACTCCGAGATGGATTAGGGATCAGGTGGAGAAGAGGGGGGAGAAGGGAGAGATAAAACACATTGGAGGAGGAGTGAAATAAATGAATGGCTAATGGTCAGTGAGAAGAGATCAAGAGAGAGAGAGAAGGAGATTAAGCCCATGTCTACGAAAGGATTTGATTATATGAAGATTAACAAATGTAGAATAGAAAATAAATTAACAATGTGTGTGAATGTTTAAGAAGGACAAATGTGTTATTAGCATTGCCAGGGAATAATAATCAGTTGAACTCCTTTAGCCAAACTGAACTGAAACAAGCTTAACTAAACTGAACTGAACTGAACTGAACCGAACCGAACCGAACCGAACTGAACTGAATTGAACTGCACTGAATTAAATTGTGTCATGTCTGGTTCGGATAGAACAAAAGACAAAACGTAAAACGTGAGAGCTTATGACAGTGGGAGAAAGAAGGACCTGTATGTGTGTGTGTGTGTGTGTGTGTGTGTGTGAATGCATGCAAAAGCAACCATAAAGGCCAAAACAGAGAGGGAGAAAGAGTAGAAAGGATGTGTGTGTGTGTGTGTGAGTGTACCAATGATGGTGTGAACATGCTTCCTCTGGGAGCGTCTGCGTGTGAGCAGGTCTGGCAGGCGCTGGAACACTGAGATGGTGCTGATGAGCTGAAGGCTGATGCTATTCACCAACTCAGCCAGCTTTTGCAGGGTAGGGGAGAACTCCACCTGGACACACACACACACACACACACACATACACGCACACACACAGTGTCACATACAGTACATACAATGTCACATACAGTACATGTATGGAGCTAAATTATACATACACAAATACAGTATAGAATTACATAGAAATGCTATAATGAAATCAAATAGACAAGCAGAATACAAAGTCATTATTACACAGTCATACCAATATACCAACTCAAGGATCCGAAATAATACTTCACTGATAAATAATCACTGATACACCACAACATACAAAAACACAGTCCGAGAAAACCACACACCTCATAAAGTCCCCATAAATCTACTCAAACTGTTTGTCCTGCCCTGAGGTGTGTGTGTGTGGGGCCTGTGGCATTTGCCAGTGCCTCACAGTCCCGCTCTCAGGTTAAAACACAAACACACACTACAGTGAGGTCAGACACAGGCAAACACTCTCAACACCCACACACACATACCACATACCACCGCTTGCTCTCTCTGTCTGTTTCTCTCTCTCTCACTCAGTTTCCCAACATCTTTGCTGTTTTTTTTTCTTTTCATCTTTTTTTCTCCAACTCTGGGTCTCTGAACTCTCCACATAGTTACTATCCCCTTCTGCCCCCATCCTTACCTCCACCCAAGTGATTAATTGCATTTCGCTGCACCTTTGATAAGTCTCATTTATAAAGCTCTGAGTTACAACTACTGGTGGAAACTTCCACAGCCTATAGCATGGGCACTGACGCAATTAGCCCAATTAATACTGAATTACGGAGTAACGAAGAAGTGGCTTGGAACACAAGCCCTTGTCCAGTCATTGATCACTGTATTGCTTCTTTTAAAGTGGTTAAACTAGTTTGATCATAGCTTTTTCACAAACTTAGTCTTTTTTAAAGCTACTCTATGCAAAATATTACCTTAAAGGTATCCTATGCAAATCTACTAAAGAATATGTAGTTATGTTGACTGACATGGTAGTAAGCTAGAGGGCTCATACATGAGCTTCTTTTGCTTGAGTTATTCGGCGAGGTGCAGATGATGTCTTAGAAGCGTGACAAATTCACCAAGAGACCATAGTGGGAGCCAAAAGAGCCTTCATCCCTTACATGTAACCATGAAAGTGACAACGTTGGTCGGTAAACGACCCTAAAACTCTTGCATAGTGTACCTTTTATAACGGTTAAACAGTAAATAGTAACAGTACATAACAATAAGTTTTGTCGGCCGGAACTCTACTGACATCATCAACTCATAACCTTATCAGATTGTTTTTATCACTTTATCAGTCCACATAAGATGTTGAATATGATGAAATGATGAAAATGTTGAAAATGTAAACAAATCAAAATCTAGATGTGTTAGTGTGAATTTACCATGGAGGTGTAAAGTGCAACTGCAGGGGAGCTCAGTAGGGGAAAAACAAAAGGCCACTCACAACCTCACTATGCACTCAGGGTCAAGACACTGAGGGCGGCATTTTAAATGACGGGCAAGAAGAAATAAGCAAAAAGGTCTTGTGCCTAAATGAAATGGTTATGTGACATGTCATGTTTATGCTTAGGATCTTGGTCACTGTATGAAATTAGCAAGCAGATTTTGCCACCTTATTTGCATTTCGCCTTCCATTTAATTTAGGGCTCTAAAAGTAACAAAACACACACACACACACACACACACAAACACACACACACCTTCAGGAAACAAACTGAGATGTACTTGTATTACTGAGCAGAACAAGTAACATTTAACGCTAACTTATTTATACAGAAGGCCAGCTGGCAGCTCAGCCTGTTTGTGTGTCCTGATGTATGGCTCTGTCTCCATATGGAAAACAAGCGGCCCTTCACTCTGTGCCCCTGCTTGTGAGATAAGGACAATGGGAGGAGCAGGGAGAGGCGTGTGTGTGTGTGTGTGTGTGTGTGTTGTGCAGGGGAGGGAGGGTGAGTTGTAAGCAGCGTGGTCTCGTGACCTGTCAGAATGTAGGGCTGAATGTGACTCAGACCTTTACAAATGCTGGGGGAAGGCTGCTGCTGCTGCCCAGAAAGATGGCTGACACGGCTCACCTTCACAAGACAAAGGAGCTGTGTGTATGTGTGTGTGTGTGCGTGTGTGTGTGTGTGTGTGGGGGGGGGGGTACGCGTGTGGAGAGAGAAGTGTGAGTGTAAGAGTGTGTAAATATGTGTGTGTGTAGTGGGTGTGAGTAGGTGGGTGTATGCATTTATGTGTGTGAATCCAGGTGGTGAGTGTGCTTCACTTACTGCAAGATTACAGTACCACACAGGTTTCTTTGGTGAAAATAAATAGTGCATGGGGATGAATATGAATCTGTGTGTATAACTGTGCATTAGTGCATCTGTGCAGACTTTTCTGCATACTTTTCAAGTACAGCCATGGGCATTTGTTTCCAGAAGGATAACTATGCATTTAAATCTATGAGTCTGCATTTCTTTGTGTGTGTGTGTGTGTGTGTGTTTGTACACTCAGATATTTATGCATGTGCGTGTGTTTGTGTGCCTGCAGGTGTGTCTCAGTGTGTGTGTGTGTGTGTGTGTGTGTGTGTGTGTGTCACTGCATGTATGTGTGTGTGTCTGTGTGTCTCACTGTGTGTGTGTGTGTGTGTGTGTGTGTGTGTGTGCGTACTGCACCTGCTCTGTGGTGCCGGGGGCCCCGTGTCTCAGCACCACCTGCACCCTGAACAGTGGGTTGGGGGAGGTCTTGCTGTCTCCGTTGATGGCTCTGGAGAGCTCCAGCAGAGAGCGCTTGATGTTGAGACGCAGAGCCTCCTCCACCATGCTGTCCATGTGCTCTGTGAACGTCACCCAGTGCTGCTGCACCTGCACACACACACACACACACACACACACACACACACACACACACACATATTCACACACACACATTCACACACATACACACACACACACACACAGTGAGACACACAGACACACACACATACATGCAGTGAGACACACACACACACACACACACACTGAGACACACCTGACAGGTCTCGTGACCTGTCAGAATGTAGGGCTGAATGTGACTCAGACCTTTACAAATGCTGGGGGAAGGCTGCTGCTGCTGCCTAGAAAGATGGCTGACACGGCTCACCTTCACTGAATGTGACACACAGCAGTTATAAACCGCAGCTATAAACTATCATAGATATGGACACATAAACACACACTCTCATGAATCCAGTACATTTACACTTCCAGTACAAACTTATGCTAGTGTATATCCCAGAATGAAATTATAGTAAATGTAGCTTTAAAGGAGAAATCCGGTGTGAATCAATCCATGGCCCTGTTGTTCAAGGTCACCGAGTAATGTCGGGAGGTAAAAGAACAAGAAAATTTGATACAGCATAGATCGAATAGTGAACCGACAGCAAACACTGACTGAATGGGGCATAGAAACTCACTTTCAGTTTAATTGTCTTTTGCCCTATTCAGTTCATTTTAGGTGCTGGTGTGATAGTTGCTTTAGGTTGTATCAAATGTTCTTCTTCTTTTTCCTACAGACAGCATTTGATTACCTCAAAAAGCAGGGCTATACAGTGATCCACACCAGATCTCTCTTTTAAGTGAGCACACTTTAGTGAACACACACAAACACACACACACAGACCTCGGGTCCGTCCAGACGGAAGGTCTCGTAGACGCGGGCCATGATGGCCACGATCTGCTGGTGTGCATCCCGCAGGCGTCCGAGCTGACTCTGCTGGTGGGTCTGCTGGTCCTGCTCAAACTCGGCTTCGCGGTACACCGTCCGGCCGTCCACCCGCACCAGCAGCAGCTCGCTCATGGCCACGCAGTGGCGGCCAATGGCCAACTTCGCCGCCTTGTACTCGTCCACTATAAGCTGCACCTGATGGACAGACAGGAGGGGGAAAACATAATGAGTGGAGGAGAGGAGAGGAGAGGCAATAAAGAGGTGTGTGGAGAGGAGTATTCAGTAGGGAAGCACTGATATGTTATCCAGGGACTGGCACAGTTAGAGATTCAGAGAGCTATGAAAGTGATGCTAAGAAAAATGGTTCAGTTCTTTTTTTTTACTCTTATGCATGTTTGTCAAATAATGTTGTAAATGGCGCTGTATAAATATAATTGAATTAAACTGAATGTTTTTGTTGCCCTGCTTCTGAGAGGTATGATTGAAAACAAGAATGTGGTAAACAAACCAGAAAATGTCGTTATAAGCCTCAGTTTTTGATCGAATTACTATGCTAAAATGCCCACAGAATGGATGAGTGGAGTATTAGACCTTCTCTTCTTAAAATGAAGTGCATTCTATCTTGATTTAACCTCATATTTAGGCTTACGATTGAAATGGCCCGATTTGGCTAAATGACGTTGTCTTCATCAACCACAATTGAAATATAGTTGATTGTGAATATATAACATTACAGCCAGATGTTGATCTAAATCACCCATAGTTTAGTGGCTATTTCTTCAAGACCTGGAGCTCAAGATGTGCATCTTAAGGGGTGCACAGCCATGCTTCATGCATTACGGCTCAGTGGCCATGCACAACGCCTCCTACTTCAACAAAGCAAAGGTAAAAAATTATGACCCCTTTAAAGATCACCAGCCAGGGTATCCCAGCCGGAGCATCTCTGGCCTTCAGCAGTATGGACAGAACAAGAAAGGCAAGCAGTGAACAAGAGAAGTGGAAAAAAGGTGACAGTGAAAGAAAGAGTAGAGAAGTGCAGAGGGGCCAAAAGAGAGATAGATGCTGAATCCAGAATAGTGGAATACAAGCAGACATATGTCCTAAGGTGCTATAAGTTTCGAACTGCAGCTATTTACACAACTACTCTAGAGAATTTGAATTAATTATGTCATTAACTCGGAAAGACAAAGATCGAGGAAACAGGACTGAAAATCAATATAAATTAATAGTTTCTTAGGGCTTCCAAACTGATGAGGAGACAGAGCCAAGTGAACAGGGACGGAGACAGGACAGATGGCCGAGGAAAAGGACAGATCACTAACACAAGAGGAACCAGGAGGACAAACCAGAGCAGTACAGCCTTTATGACACTTAACTCAGGCCACAGGCCACAGACTATATTTCATCTTCAATATTCAGTAAATGTCCACTTTTAATGTGTCGACTCAGAAGGGACATTAGCAAGTGACTGCTTTTTAAGAGCTTCATCATGTGGGCCAGGGAAATAAATAAGCTATTAAGAGAGCAGAGGGAGGAAGAGGAGAGGAGAGGAGAGGAGAGAAAAAAATAGAGAGCTGAGGCAGAGGAAGCAACCCTGGCAGGAACAGAATACAGACTTGAGTGCCAAGGTCTCTCTCTCTCTATCTCTCTCTCTCATGAGGTTTATGGAGAACACACTGAATGTACATAGGAAATGTGCGTATCATTGCCAAGCACACACACACACACACACACGCACACAAACACACACACACACACACACACACAGAGCCCCACACGGTGAATCAGAAGAGACAGAGCTTATCCCCACAAGCATCTGAGGGGCTTTACATATCCCCCAGCTCCAAGGATTCAATTTATGGAAGGAGAGAGCCGTGATCTGCGGAGGGCTTCTAGAAGCAGGAGGCTCTAAATCCAGCTCTCTTTTCGCAGGGAAAAATTCCATATCCCCACCCCGACTGCCTTGTCCGATTGTGGTTTGGGCTTTGGAGGCAGAAATCTCTGGAGCAAGATGAGGTGGGCCTGTGCAAATACCTCTCCTTCTGTTGAAATATGGGTGACTACATCTCTCAAGCAAATGTAATACTGTTCTGAGCCGCCTGTGTGCAGATTTGTTTGTTTGTGTGTGTGTGTGTGTGTGTGCGCGCGCAAAGGCATATGATGTGAGTGTGCATTCAGGTCTATGTTTGCCTGACTGAGTGTGCTCCTCCACTTCGCTAATAAGATGGCTCGACTGAGATCTCTCCCCATGTCTTTTTTGTTTGATTGTATATGTGTGTATGTGTGTGTGTGTGTGTGTGTTTGTAAGTTCAGGGGTCGACTGAGATTTCACAGCAGTCTCAGTGGCCATCCTGTGTCCATATTTGTGTGCATGTTCGTGTGTGTGTGGGTGTATGTGTCTCTCTCTCTCTGCATCTGTGCCTGTCAGCATGTGTGTATGTGCACGTGTGTACGTGCGTAAGCTCCACACACACACTCCGTGTGTGTGTGTGTGTGTGATGATTTCTCAGTGGTCCCCATGCCCCTCTCCAGCTTAATCGGCTGCCAGCTCTGGGCTGGCGCTCTGCTGCTGGATCCCTGACATCGACTCTGACGGGAACCTGATCTTAAGACCCCCACCGGGACAGACGGGCCAACGGAAGCTGAATGCTGAGCGCCTCTGCGTCTGTGTGGCACGCCTCATCCCTCCGTCTACCCCCCCCCCCCCACCTCCTCTCCCCCTCCCCTCTCCTCTCCCCGTCTTCGCCGTCTCCTCAACCCATACTCCCTTTCTACAGTCTCTCTCATTCTTGTCCATCCCTCTCTTTCTCTCTTTATTATTTTCTCCCCTATTCATCTCTCTTTTTCTGTCTATTCTCCATCTCTCTCTCTCTCCTTCTAACTCCTCTGTGGATTCTTCTATCTCTTCCTCTGTGTCTCTTTCTCTTAATCTCGATCTCTTCCTCACTTCTCTTCACTTTTCTTGCCTCTGTTCTTTATCACCTCTCTCTCTCTCTTTCTCTCTCTCTGTTTTCCCTGAGATTGCTGCCAGCTGCTGCTGTGTTGCACAGACACAGAGAAAGAGAGAGCCAGGGGGCTTGTTAGGCGGTTAGCCGCAGTGGCTAAAGCCTGCTGGACCACCACGGTGGCGTCACCGATATGAAACTAAGCGAGCTTAATGTGGCTGCCAATGCAGCATGTTTAGGGGAAGAGGGAGCTGGTCCCTGGCCTTAGCAAAAATGGATTGGGCCGTATTGATTCTGGTCGGGGTTCAGGAGTTCGAGTATCTGGCTGTGTTGGAGTTGAAAGACGCGGGCATGAGGTCTTTAAAGGAAGAGAGGGGGGCGATATGGATCAGCCTGCCTCGACTGCTCCAGCTGTAGCTGCTGCTGAGGCTATTCTGGCTCCAATGAAGTCTAAAAGGTACGAGTCCTGCCAGCCGAGCGCTACCTTCAACCAATTTTCTCATGCGAGGGTAAAAACACGCAGACAAAACAGCTAAGAAGGTTAGACCAAGGCCATGGTTTGCAGGACTTGTGCAGGAGCACACATCCTTCAAGAAAGTATGCCTTCCCCATACTGCGAATCCTACTGTATCCAAACTCCTGCTGTATTAATAATGCATGTGTTTGAAAGTGTAAGTGTATACCCCTAGGCAAAGACTATACAGTGCTCTACGCAGATGTGTGAAGCGCTCTGGTGAATCTTCGCCGCAGCTAACCTTGCTGGCGTGCAGCCGGCAGTCGTTGATGAAGAAGCTGGAGGCTCCCTTGGTGGACCAGAGGAGCTTGGAGAGCCCAGGCTGGATCTTCTTGTCCAGGAAGCGGATCCGCTCTTTGAAGAGCCCCAGCTCATCGGGAGACAGGGCCAGGATAATCCTGTGGAGTGGTGGAAGGAGGGGGGTGGAACACTTGTCAGCATGATATGCATGTGCCTGTGTGTATTAAGTGCAATTGAAAATTAAGCAGATATGGTGACCAATTTGCACAGTTGCCTGTGTGTGTTTGGTGTGTCTACACATAAAAATGTTGGGATTATACAAATTATATATGGGGATTTACATCATCCTTACATTAGTCTAATAGAGAAGATGAGAATTATAAGCTTTTTACAGGACTATACCATATAGGTGTTCACATTACGTGTGTGTGTGTGTAAGTATGCATGTGTATGCATATGTATCTAACCTAGCGGCCCTATCAAAAGGAAACCTTCTTGTGTGTCTGCCTACGCTATCAAAGCTGAAGGACTATCATTGAGGACTCTAGAGACAGGGAATCAAATGAAACGTGTGTGTGAAGCACATGTAGGCTTGTCGCCATGACAAAAACAAACCCCAACCTTCTCTCTCTCTCTTCCTCCCTCTCTCTCTCTTCCTCCCTCTTGTCTCTTTGTTTGCTTGGCCTTTGTTGTATGCCTTTGTCTGTGCTGACATTAACATAGTGCATTAAATGCAGCGCCGTGACTGATGATAATTGGTGCTCGCTCGCCAGCTCTCTCTGCCTCAGCAAAGCGCCACAATAGGTGCTTCAGGCTGGAGTGGTGTGTGTGTGTGTGTGTGTGTGTGTGTGTGTGTGTTTGTGTATGCGTGACTTTGTTTGAGTGTGAGAGTGTGTCCTGGAGCCATGAGCTGCTGGGGATTCATCAAGCGCGCGCACACACACACACACACATACACACACATGCTTATTGTAGGGTGTGTGTGTGTTTGTGTGTGTGGGGGGGGGGGGTGTGACTGTACGCCATTCAGTCTCCTCAATAAAGAGAGCACTATTTCACAGAGGAGGAGGAAAAGGGCAAGTGTATGAGTGTATGAGTACACTGTATGTGTGTGTGTGTCTGTGTGATTCATAGTCACTGAGACTATACTATAAAAGCATATAGCCATTGGTCTCTCTATGGCTATCTATCTCTTTTTGTAGCCAGTATCTATAACTCTGTCTGTGTTTGAGTGTGTGTTTGAGTGTGTACAAAATCCACGCCTTGCCTGAAAATTGAATTCATTATCACTCAAGCAGGTGATTTCACCACAGTCCTCAAACTCTGTGTCAAACTCTGTGTCAAACTCGTCAAAGGTGATCTTTCAAATGCTTCCACAAGCCAACGGCCATGAAGCCATGAGCTGGGTGCATGGCATGTTGACGTTCACACACGGTTGTGCACTGTGAATTCTAGACGATGCTCCTGTTGACATTCTGTCACTGACACAGGACTAGGAGAGCTAACAGTGTCACAACATCTGTTGGCAACAGTTTTGGTTTCTGGTTTTGGCAAGTGACAGTTGTCACCTGGACTATAAATTAGTTTGTGAATTGGCTCAGCAGAACTTTCACCTCTTCCTCAAGATACTCAGCTAAAGCTGTAGGGTTGCTAGTTTGAGTGTGGGTGTCATTTGAAAGGAGGATGCATGGCTCCCCTCTTAGCTGATGCATGTGCGTGTTTAGGTGTGTGTATGCCACCTTTTTGTGCATGTGCACACACAGACACACACACACACAAACACACACTTGTTGTAGTTGTGACTCAACAATAGCAGATCATTCTCTCAGAGGTTGTGGCACTCATCTTTGAGTTGATGTAGCTGGGTCACTGTGTGTAGGTAGGTGTATGAATGTGTGTATGTGTATGGGTGAGCATGTCTGTATGAGTGTATCCACATACACACAGGGGTCAATGACAAGATTTCTGTTTCCATCAGTGATAAATTTTACACTTTTGTATTAAAAAGCTAATCAGGTCAGGTCAGACATAAATCTCACATGGTTTTCACTGATCACTGTTAATACTTGTTGGAAAAGCACATAATTGCAAATTACAATGGCAAAATGCCATTCGCTAAAACTGCAAGTCAACAAGAGAAAATGCTAATAAAATGACAAAAATGGCCTTAAAATAATGATCTTTTAGTTTTGGCATAATTTCATATTTCATACTTTAGGCAAACAAGGTGTTCAGTAAGCAACTGGACTTCTTTTTGAAACTTTAAGACGTTTCACCTTTCATACAGGCTTCTTCAGTTCTGGCCTAGTGATGGGAGGTTAATCTCTGGACTGTAGGTGTAACTGTGAGCTGTAGACCACATCTGTCATCATGTGACAACGGGTCACATGAGTCACCCATTGACATAATTAGCATAAGTCAATGTGTGAATTGGAGTTGAATTGGTCATTATGATCACAGGATCTACAGAGCGCCCTGCATTACAACTGCCCTGATGGTAATGAGCAGTTAAACTTCCTGGGATGGAATGATCACAGGATCAAGAGAATATAAACTGCTCTGATGGTAATGAGCAGTTAAACTTCCTGGGATGGAATGATCACAGGTTCAAGAGAATATTAACTGCTCTGATGATAATGAGCAGTTAAACTTCCTGGATGGGATCTTAAGGCAGAATGGTATGTAGCAGATAGATAATGACAAGGCAACACTTCAAAGTATTGCTGTGATAGACCTCATAGGCATCATTATACCTAAGAAAAAAAATTTCCACATACATATTTCCCTAAATGTGATTCGGCAAAACAAAAATGGAGGCCATTTTGAACCGTAGTTACATGACTTTAACGTGATAACCCAACTCGAAAGACCCTAAAAACAATCCAAGTTCAAATTAATTTTGCTCTTAAATTTAAGTTATTTTTATGCATGGTGCCATGTGTCACAGATTTAGGTGAAAAAAGTGCTGCTAGATTTGTAGATTAAAACGAAAAATCTGAATATAGTGTAAAATAAAATGTAAAGTTTTTGATTCAAGTTCAAAGGCAGTGTTTGTCATAACTGGTCAGTAAACACACAAACACACACACACACACCTGTTGTAGTCACGCACCACCAGTAGCACGTTCTCTCGGAGGTTGCGGAGCTCCTCTCGACGCTGGTACACCTCTGACACGTAGTGTGGGATCTCAAACAGCAGACGCTCCCAGTAGTGGATCTCATTGAACATGTTCAGGAGGCCCCTGTACACACACACATTTTATTTACATAGCGCATTTCATACACTGAGGCAGGTCAATGTGCTTTACAAAGATAAAGGCAAAGAATAGTGAATAATAGAAAATAAAATGATAAATATTATTGAGAAAAAAGAAAACAAAATAGGCAAAACAATGACAGAAATATTTTTTTTAGAGAATTAAGCAGCTGTAGATCATTAGCTGACCACCTTTTAACCGAAATGAACAGAGCTCAAACCGCTCAAAGTCGGACCAAATCCACCTAAACACAGGCCGACAATCTCACTTATCCAAAAGCCGATTCTGCATCAAGCTTCACTGACCAAGTCAGTGGAAAACAGTCGGCATAACAGCTAGGTCTTCTGACAGTATGTAGTGCACTTATGGGTTTTAATGTTACACCAACTAAACACAAAACAATCCCTGGAACAAATAAGCCTTGTGTTAATTCCAGAGCAACCACAACCAGCTGCTATATGTCTTTGAGCCCACTTTACACGACAGTGACAACCACAGCACTTCAATGTGCTTTACAACAATAAAGTAAAATAAAGTGAGTAAAAGACAATAAAATGAAAAAAAAATGATGGTACAGAGAGCACAAATAAAATGTAAGTAATAAATTATATAGTTGATAAATGTTACAAATAAAGAGTTCAGCAGTTATCAGAAAGCATCTGAGAACAGCTTGGTCTTTAGTCTAGATTTTAAAACTGCCAACAATGGGAGCCTTTTTGATGTCCTCTGTGAGTTGGTTCCATAGCTGAACTACATACTAGCTAAAGACTGCTTCACCACATTTTGTTCTAATGACAGTTTTACCAGCAACATTTTCTGCTGTGATCTGAGAGATCTGACTGAGTTATGTTGCTGAAACATATCAGAGAGGTAATTAGGCTCTGCCCCAAACACCACAAGCAGCAGTGCTTTAAAGTCAGTTCTATAGCTTACTGGGAGCCAGTGAAGGGAGAATTTGAGTAATGTGCTCTGTTCTTTTTGTTCTTGTGAGGACCATAGCCACTGCATTTTGAGTCAGGGGACTTGATAGTCTTTTTTGGCAGGTCTGTGAAAAGGCCACTGCAGTAGTCAATCCTACTGGAAATAAAGGCATGGATTAGTTTTTTCTTAGTGACTGCTTTCATGTGACTGTCAAAGTTTAGCTAGCTGTCAGTGAAAAAAACAAGATTTTTGACAGTTTGTTTTAATCCCCTTTGTGTCAAGACCAGTGGAAAGAGTCTTTCTGACATCCACTTGTTGATTTGGTCAATACACTGATAAAGACATTCAAGGGGGGCATAATCATTAGGTGAAAGAGCAACGTATATTTGGGTGCCATCAGCATAGCAATGATAGGAGATTGAGTTGTTCTTGATAATCTGAGAGCATAAAAGGGTTGAATAGTTATGGTCCAAGGATTGACCCCTGAGGGACACCACAGGTCAAGGAAATTGATGTTGAGGTACAATTTCCCATGGCAACAGAAACTTGTAAATAGGATTGTAACCAATTGATAACTATCACCAGTGAACACAACCCATTAACCCACAACCCATTAAAGTTAATGTAGCAATGTGTTGTGATCAGCTGTGTCAATAGCTGCACTGAGGTCCAATAGTACCAGGACAGATGTTTTGCCTGCATCAGTATTAAGACGTAGTAGACAGTATTAATCAACGCTGCTTCTGTGCTGTGATTGGCATGAAATCCTGACTGAAAGTTATCAAAGCAGCTATTTGATATGAAGAAGGCAGTTCATTGATTGAAGACAATTTTTTCGAAGATTTTCCCAATGAATGGTAGATTGGATATTGTCCAAAGACACACACACAAACACACAGACAAACATTTCATGCCTGCGACACATCTTAAATTTCAAAAGAGTCATTCTTCTTCAAAAGCAAGGAAATTATCGCAAAGCAGCTGGGAGACTGCATGCTTGATTGCTGCTGTTAAAATTGGCATTTTCCAAACAGAGGAACTGGATTATGATTTAAGGCGAGAGAAAAGTCAGATATTGTTAAATGATTCTGTGAAAAACTGTACACAGCTGCAGAGTTTTGTGTTGAACTTTAGGGCTGAGGAGTGTGTGACAAATATACAGTATGCGGATCTCTTGTACGTGCTCAAAAAGATGCTGGTAAATGCTGTGTAAGTGTTTTGTTGTTGAGCTTCTTGTGATGTGCAGTGTGACTGAGACGGAAATCATTCCTTTGTAATCTGTGAGTAAAATCTCTCCCACCAAGTTAATGTTGGCATGGTGTGGTTCTGTAGTTATTGTGTGTGTGTGGGCCTGCGCACATGTGGCTAGTATGAGCCATATGTGTGTACTATACCAGTACTATGACTGTGTGTATGTGTGTGTGGTAGTCACAGAGTGAATCCCCACCTGTCGAAGTTGATGTCCAGCATGCCGTTGCGGTCTCGGCTGCGCACCATAAGGGGCTGGTCAAGGCGTCTGAGGCTCTGGCGATCCAGCGACTGACTCCACTCACTGAAGATGCGTCGCACCAGTTCATCCAGCGTCTGCACCACCTGGGCGTGCGCCAGACACACCTCCTCACCGCTGCCAATCTGGGGCATGAAGTGGGCCTTCTGCAACACCTGGACGGACAGGTAACAGGTTTGGCAGGTGCACAAGTCAATCATACCATCACATTTATTCTGCCATCTATCAATGTACTGATAAAATTAACAGGTAAGTATGTCTAAGATTCTCACAAAATTATTCTACAAATGTTAACCAAAGACTCAAATAAACACCATAAGGTATGGATGGAAGGTATGATTTACTTCTCACTGTTCCACAGCCAACATATACACCTCTTCCTGTCTATTCCTTTATCATCCATCCATCCATCCATCTATCCATCCATCCATCTGCTGATCTATTAAATGATGCATGTAGTAGTTTTCCTCTGTTCAGTTCTATTTACTGGAATAACTGTTTTGACCTCCATCTCATGGGGAGTTGGATCATCTTTCCCTCATTAGCTTCCTAAAGTGTACACACATGTGTTTGGGAAACAAAACCCGGCGGCACAATCGGAGCCAGCAACCCTGATGGCATGATGACGTGAATGAGTGAGTGGATGAGCCAAGAGCTGTGTAAAACCGCTATATGGCATGACCCTGACACCGTGTAGAGCCCAGAGCCAGCTGCACAGCCTTGAATCCCTCATGACTACTCTCTGACTCAGCTTCTTCCAATGGGTTTACCGTGAACCAACCCACATTTGTATATAAAGCCTTTTCTTTTTAGTGTACAGGCTGGGCTGTTTTCTCTTTTCATCTCATAAACACATTTATCCTGTCACATCCACCCGCCCCCACACAATCCCCCACCCCCCTTTTCTTTGCCCCCTGCAGCAGGAGACGTGTAATTTGTAGGAAATGCAACATAATCATATCTGTGCACAATTAAGGCGCTCCCCTGTTCTTAATTGGGTCCTTAACGAAGCCGGAAGAGTGGAAGTTGAAGCGCAGTGGAGTGTCGGCATGGCTCTGTGTAAGCAAAACTTTCGGCGGGCTGGCAGACTGAGCAGGAACAGCTGTGCAAGAACCCAGCGCAGGTTACAGAGGGCAAGGGCACAGCACGAGCTTCACTGGCTCTGTCTATGTCCAACTGGGAGAATAATGTATGCACATCTCACTCTGTGTGTGTACATGCTCATGTGTGTGTGTCTGTATGTACAGTTTGATTCCTCACATAGGCTAATGAAATATTAACACCTAATTATGTTTTGTACTGCTGTTTCATTTATTTCATCCTAATTCTACCTGTATCCATTGTATGGCACACAGATTTGTATACTGTGTAAGTGACATGAGCTTGACTCTCCCAATGCACACAGTTGTGTGGGATTCAGTCCAGTAAAAGGAACATGAGAGTAGAATCAGTAGAGGCAGCAGCTGCAGGGTTTGTGTTAATCCCCACTGGGCTGGATATTAGCACACCTGATCTGGGAACAGTGGAAATTCATTTCTTAACGGGCTTAGAGCTATTCAGTTCATAATCGGAGGGTAGATTCCTAGCTTTTTTCTGATGTATCACTGTCTCAACTCACCATGTTCAAGTAATGGTGTGTTACGTAAAAAATTGTCATGTGGAATCAGAGTACTTGATATTTCTCAGTGCTTTTCGGCAGGATGACGATTCAGGCTCTCTGGTGTGGCACTGTTGTTAACACTGACACAGAGTTCCACACCAGCAGAGATCCACATTTGCATGGATATAGAAGTTTTGAGCTCAACTAATCAAGCTAATTGTGGTTTCTATCTTCAAAGCAGTGAGTGCCCTGTGAATCTGGATTGGCTGCTGATACAGTGCAGAAGTATTGAATTACCAGTGCAAATACTCCCCCTGTCTTTTGGTGAGCAGAAAAATTCACAAATTTTCCACATCCTGCAGGTCTGATGACATTACACGCGAGGGCATGAAAAAAATATATAAATGAAATAAAAAAGGGACATGTTCTCATGTAATTTTGTGGAGAATAACGTGGAGTACCTTCAACTGTGTGTGTGTGTGTGGTGGGGGCGGGGGGGCGGGGGGGCCGGGGGGGCTGATACTGTCACATTATACAGATTTCATGCCAGGGTCTCCTGACATCATTTCCATGGCACTGGGAAAATGTCACCCAGTCCACCGCTGCGCTGACTATTTTTAGGCATGAATTATACGTTCCTTCATGACACTCACTTTATCCCTCGCATGACTACTGTGCCTTTGCCAATAGCATTGTGAGCTATTCCTGTTGGGGACTGTATATAGTGATTTACACAACACACACACACACATGCAAGGGACTATAGAGGGTGATTCACTGTTTCTCATTTGTGCAAGGGCTGTGTTGTCTGATCTGTATTTTTTTTTCATAAATGATTTGTAACACTGATTTATTGCCCCTCCATCACCCCTAAACAACATGCTGTTTCATACACAAGGTCCAAGGTGAATAAAAGTGAGAAATTTGACAGGGCTTGGCCGAGAACCTCATGGCATAAGCTGCCACTGCATGACTTATGATTGGGCCTCACCATGTTGTGAGCTGGCTTAAATAACTTCAGCACCTACAGTAGATGGCATACTGGGCCTCTACTGATCTCTGCTGTGTATCCCCACTGAAGCCAGTGTCACGTTATTCCTTCAGGGCTTCCCTGTTTGATGATTTTTCACAGGTGGCCAGCCTCCCACAGGTTCTTAATCTGACTTCCTTCCTGCAGACCAGGTGCACTGAGCTGCACTGAGGAGAAAAACTCTGCAGAAGGGAATCCATTTGGAATGTTCTAGGCTGACTTTTCAATGACACTCTTCCTTGAAATGCGGGAGGCCTGATCACCACTGCACATCCAAATCCAACTGTCCAACTGCACTATGCCCCCCCCCAATCTCTCCCTCTCACTCCCCGCTTGTCTCTCCTCACTCCTGTATGCTATAAAAAATACTGTGGGTATTGTGGGTCTGTGCAGTGTGCCCTATGGGGCTGCCCTCCCTTACCTCCATGGGCTTGTCGATGCGTCGGCGGAGGGCTCGCGCCCAGTGCGCCTGCCCGGCGTATCTGGGCATGTGGGCAGGCGGGCGGGCGGTCTTGCGACTCAGCTCTTTGTTGACCAGGTTGAGTTCTTTGTTGAAGAGGCCGTACACATCCACTGTCTTACGGTCAATGGTGCGCTTGATGGCCTGATGGCAGGGAGAGAGGGGAGAACAAGAAGAGAAAGAATGAGTGAGTGAGAGAGAGAGAGAGAAAGAAAGAAAAGAGGAGAGAGGGTGAAAAGAGAGAGAGCGAGAAAGAAAGGTTCAGAAATAATGATGGAGTGAATAAAGGGCATAGAGAAAGAGAAAATGGAAGGCCCGTAAAAAAAGGGAAAAAGGGAAAAAGAGGGAGCCTATTAATGGGTGGAAAAGGAGGAGGGTATGATTTCAAGAGGGACTTAAGAGGGCATGATTTTGAGAGGGATGGAGAAAATGGAGGGGGGCATGGAAAGAAGACAAAAGAAACAAAAAAGGGGGAAAAAAACTAAGTGCTCACACACACACACAGACACACTCTTCTGCGTTTTCTATCTCACACACACACACACACTCAAACACACACACACACAAAAACATAAGTGCGGTCAGAAAAGAAGGGCAGGCGGGGAGCAGGTGAGACATGGCGAGCGTCTGAAAGCGTCAGAAAAATCATAAAAGCTCACAACATGGGCCAGGCAAGGTGAAAACACTCAGCCACACAAAGACAGAGAGAGAGGGAGAGAGAAAGAAGGAAAGAGAGAGAGAGAGAGAGAGAAAGGAAGGCACGCTGCGTCCGAAAAAGCAAGGGGCGAGGAGGCGTCAGATCTCTAAAAGCCGGCAGACGTCACGCTGGGCCTTTACAAGCACTCCAAAAAGCAGCGCTTTCTGCTCAGCTAAAGCCTCCGCTGGCCCCTCCGTTGGACAGAGAGCGGACAGAGTCACACAAGGTAGAGGGAAGTCAATAACGCGGAGGTGAAGACCGCGCAAAAGGTTGTGTGCTGTCTGCTGGGTGTTCTCTTTGTGTGTATGTGTGTGCGTGTGTGTGAGAGATACTGCTTTAGGTTAAAAAAGATTCATTTGACTGGACATGTGTGTCTTTATGTGTGCAAAATGCTGCATCTGGGTCAGTCTGTGTCTGCCTGCGTGTGACGGTGAATGTAATCTGTATCCAACAGAAACTATAAAGAAAGGGAGTGCATGTGTGTCAGCCTGTGTGTGTGTGTGCACGTGTTTATGTATGTGTGTGTAAATACCTCTCGGGCAGACAGGTGCTGGAACACATCGAGCAGCTGAACTCCCTCCTCCACCGTGTTCACCGTCTCAAAGGCCGAGTTGATCAGATTCTGCATCACCACCTCCAGGTCCTTCACACCGGCACGAAACCTACACACGCACACACACACACAAATGTGACTGATTACTCAAACAAACAGACAGAAAATGCAAAATGCACAATGGATTCCCAAACACAATACACTGTAAAAAAAACATTCATGGATATGTAGGAGACAGACACACACACACACTCAAGGACACATACTTAGTCAGACACACTCATACACACACACACAAACACACAGACGCCCACACACCAATTGTGGCCGGGTGTATTGATTGGAGTGATCTCAGTATGCGGAGACACTATGAAACACCTGCCCCTGGCACACAAGCGCAGCTGTTTGTCTTGGCAACAACATCCCAACCCGACGACCTCCACCGACCCCAATCCATCACACCCATCAGATGCGCACACACACTCACACACACACCCACGAGCATACGATGCCCCCACCCTAACACACACACACACACCCACATCCACATGCATACACACACACACACACACACGTCACCTTGTCTCCCAAGCTGTGACAAGGCTCCACAAGAGGGAGAGGCACAGACAGGGGTGGAGGAGACACTAGGGAGTCTGGGGTTTCCGAGGTCCTCTATCCCTTCTCACTCATTCCCTAACACTGGCATCCCCTCACTAGACACACACACACACACACACTCACAACCACATACTCCCTTACTCTCACACACACACACACACACACACACACAAACACACACAATGTAGCAAAAATCTCACACCCACACGCCTCACAGTTACACACACTTCACTGACTTACCTTACTGATATACAATGTTATCAGCCATGTAGGCATATATAAACTTACAAACAAATACTATAAACCATGCACACCCATGTCTGGATACACACATAATAACTCCCATAACATCTCCCTCTCTGACTCTCTCACACACACATACTCATCTCTCTCTCTCTCATTCTCTCCCTCTCTCTCTCTCTCTCTCACACACACACACACACACAGACACATTGCAGTTCAATTGCACTACTGCTGCACTAATTCCACCATTCTCACAATGACTATGTTGTTTTTACTTGCATCTGTATATGTGTGCAGGTGAGTGTGTATGTGTGCAGTAAGCTAGTGGATGCCTTCATTTCCTTTGGGAAGAATAAAGTATCTCTCTATCTAAAGCAGTTAGTTTCAGTTTTTTATAGGCTAAGATGCATTTCATGCCGTCTTTACAGTTTATGTGTGTCAATGGATGTGTCTGTACATACTGAATGTTTGTATGTGTGTGTGTGTGTGTGCATCAACAGCCATTAGCGTGCTCTCGTGCAGTAGGAAAGCCTATGTGAGTGAGTGAGTGAGTGAGTGGCAGAGATGAATGAGGCTGGTGTGGATATGACTGCCTCCCTGCGGGACCTGGGCTCCTCTGTGGCCCTCATTGGCATTCAGAGCCCCAATGACAGCAGGCAATTTAGCAGCTCATCTGAATACCATCATAAGCCCCAGACAGGGGCACATGGCTATGTCTGTCTGTCATTCTGTCTGCCTGTGTGTGTGTGTGTGTGTGTGTGTGTGTGTGTGTGTGTGTGTGTGTGTGTGTATGTGTGTGTGTGTGTGTGCCTGTCTGTTTGCCTGTGCCAGAGTGTATGTGTCTGTGTGTGTCTGTATGGATAATCATGTAGGTGTGACTTGTGTACACCCATCCAGCGATGTGTGTGATTGACAATAACTGACAGGCATTTGTTTTTGTTTTGTTTTTTTTTTTCAGAATTTTTATACGTATGCGTACACATGCATGATAGTCTGTTTATGAGTATAGGAGGCCAATATCTGTACACACAATGTGCGTTAAATCTTAAATGTGCACATAAGCGTTGTGTGTGTTCTGACACACTGTGCGGATGCCATCGTGTACACACTGCAGAGGAGAAATTGCTTTTACACACACACACACACACACACCAAACTTGATATGTATTTCTCCAAACGTGTGCATCACGGCAGAGCTGCATATTGGTATTGATATCACTTAGGCAGAACAAAAATACAGAGTCAAGTGCTGTCAGATCAAAAGCAGCTCTGCTCAATGGAAGAGGCATTTCATCAGAAAGTCAAGCCAAGACAGAGAGAGAAGTGGACCCTTAGATTACTTGCTGCGGATAATAGAGGGAACGGATCAAAGGCAAAACACACATAGCCTCCTTTCAGTCTCTATCGTTTTGGATGTACAAGTCATAAAAGTTGACGTTCGCCAGGGGGCAAAAAACGATCATTAAATAACCACTTGCTCTATAGGCACTCTGCTAACGACTCATTAAGTATGTGAATGGATGATTTTCACCATAACCTAATTAGCAGGCTAATTGAGAGAGACAAAGTGAGGGGAGAAAAGATGGGGAGTGATTGACAGAGAGACAGACGGGATATGAACACTGAAAGGGATTTGATCATGAAGGATGGATCAGAGTGGAAGTAAAAGACGCAGAGAGAGAGAGAGAAAAGAGAGAGATTACAGACTCAGTTGGAGGCCCCAAGGCAACGATGAAAAGGGGGGTGGGTGAGACGTTTTTTCTGTGTTGTTTTTGGGGGCTTGGCACCTGTTGTAATCGTCATGCCAGGAGGTGTTCTTAACATCCAGGATGCCCTTGCGTACAGACCGCAGGGTCTGGATGCTCTTGTCGAAGGTGGCCTCCACCTCCAGGAGGCTGCGGGTCACCTCCGCTCCCTGGCGCCCGCCAAAGCAGGGCAGCGGCACCTGCTCCCCTTCCTCACGTCGAGCAAACTGCTGCTGGCAGTCACACACCTGTGTGGAGGGCAGGGCAGGGGTCAAAGGTGGTAAGAAGACACTGATATTCCATTGCTCGAGACACATAAATGATACACAACACATAATAAATACATAAATACAATAAAAAGAGACAAACTCCCAAATAGCTGAATGTTAAGAAACACAACACAACATTGAATATGGTTCAATGAACAATACAGAATGTGGACTTTCTTCTCATTCAGTGCATTCAAACATGGCCTATAAACAATAATCAATGCTCTATGTTGCTCAGATATTCACTAAAATTTGTGTGCAAAGCAAAGAACCAGGCTGATTCTTTTGCAAGCTTCTCTGCACAGAAATTACAGAGGTGCTGACCAGGGGTGAAGGAGAGAGGAAAGAAGAGGAGAGGACAGAAGAGGAGATTTGTGGTGATTCATTTCAATGCACTTTTGATTGGAAGGTGATCTAGGTATATATGGCGAAGTCCTGAACTAAAAAAAAACATCATCCCTTTTCATCAGGCACCATCTCCAATCTATTTATGAAACAGCAATAAAGAACAGAGAGAGACAGAACAAGCACAGGATGGAGGGGGGAAAAGACTGAAAACTGGACCACTGCAGAGGAGGGGATATGACAACTACAAAGAGAGAGAGAGAGGGAGAGGGAGGGAGAGAGAGAGAGAGAGATGGTGGGAGACAAGGAAGGCTGGGTAAAAAAACTGGATCACCGACAGAGGCGTAAGTGTAGGCAGAGAGGAGAGATACACAGAGAAGACAGAAAAAGACAGAAAAACCACGGGAGGAGAGAGGTCACTGAGGGAGGAGAGTGGTGCAGGAGGAGACAAAGCCCAGTGTCTGAGAAAGAGAGAGAGGGGGGGGGGCCAGGATCAGCCTCTCAGAGGCTGTGTGGCGGGAGGAGAGTTTGACTGGGAGTGTGAGGAGGGGAAGGAGATAAATGGGCCAGGGAGTTAGTCAGAGAGCAGGGAAATGACCTTGGAGCAAACACACATGCATTACTGTACTCTGGATGCTTTAACTTGCAGACAGGATGTTTACTAGAATGTGACTCTGTGTATGTGTGTGTGTGTGTGTGTGTGTGTGACTGTGGGTTTGTGTGTGTGTGTGCGCGTGTATGTGTGGTGTGTGTCTGAGAGTGTTTGGCAGGGGAAGGGATGGTTGTCCCATTGGAGTGTGTGTATGTGTGTATGTGTGTGTGTGTGTGTCTGTGAGCGTGTGACAGATGAAGAGGTGTGTGTTCGTTGGAGTGTGTGTGTGTGCGTTTGTGTGTGTGCTTGTAGACACTCACCTCCAAGAGGTCTTTGCATCGCTGAACAAACGCATCCACCAATGCAAAGATGCTGGTCTGGTCCAGAACCCATCCCTTGACAGAGAACCTGACCCCAAGAAAACAACAAATTAGGTGAGTAAATGTGAGTCTGTGTGTGTGTGTGTTTGTGTGTGTGTGTGTCAGATCGACTGGACAGTGAATAATAATCACAGTTCTCCTCTTTCCTGATCACAGGACACCTGGGGAGCCACGTGGGCCTGTGTGTGTGTGTGTGTGTGTGTGTGTAAGTGTGTGTGTGTGTGTGTGTGTGTCCATGTATGCGTGAGAAAGAGAGGACAGACAGAGACAGACAGGCCAAGAGGTTGAAAGTTAATCTAACTGTCAAACCATTTCTCCTGGTCATCTCCCAAATCAGGGTCTCAACTGTGCGCTAAAATCAAAAAAGAAAGAATAAAAAGAAAGAAAAACGAGGCACGGGGTACGAAACGTCGGAGGCGATCCATGGCAGGCGGGGAGAAGGTCAGAGAAATGTATCTGTCATTGTCATAATTGCATCCGCTGGCGGGCCTACGGAGGCAGGCGGCAACACTCAGATTGCTTTTCACACTTGATTCTTCCCTTGATGGAAAGGTAATCCAGCCTCACCACTGCAGAGACGCCGGCAAGCCACAAACGCTGCCTTGCTCACAGCAGCAAAACACTGCCTCTGCTCACTGGCAGACTGGCAGGCAGAGAAAAAACTAGAGAGTAGAGAGAGGGTGCGGAGGGGGGTGGTATTAGTAAATGTGTGTGTAAGGTTGTGTGTGCAAGCGTGTGCTTTTGTTTGTGTGTATGTATCACGGTATGTGTTCCCCCTATGGTTGTGTGTGTGTGAGTGTGTGTTTGTGTGAGTGTGTGTGTTCCTCAGGCAATTGCATGTCTGTGTGTATGTGAGTGTGTGTGTGTGTTCCTCAGGCAATTGCATGTTTGTGTGTGTGTGTGTGTGTGTGTGTTTGTGTACACATGAGGGCTGGGGATTTACACCCAGGCTGAAGGAATTCACTGAGCCAGTGGGTGGTGATAGGTGCCAGTGGGAGGGCTAAAGAGAGGGGGGGTGAAGTGGACACACTGCAGGTAGACTTACAGTAGACACTCCCTAAGGCACATGACCTTTGAATGATGGATGGATCAGAGTAGAAGTAAAAGACCCACAGAGAGAGAGACAGAGAGAGAGAGAGAGAGAGAGAGAGCTAAAAGAGACTCAGCTGGGGGCCCCAAGTAACGACGACGCAGTCTGGTGGTGTGTTGAGGTTGAGGAGAATGATATTGACACCCTCACCAGCCTCCCCCAAGCCCCCACCCCTCCCCTCCTGTTCCAGTTCAAAGAGACCCCTCCCCCCCTCTTTAGAAGTCCAGACAGCTTCATTTCATCAGCAGCACTGATTAAAAGCTGATGTTGGCACACTGCACGCCACTGCACTCATGTTGACTGATGTCTTTTACTGACTTGATGCGTTACTCTAAACCATTCAGTCTGCCAAGCGCCAGTTTCTGGTTTCTGCAGAGAAAGGGGTGGAGCAGTGGGGGGGGGGTCAGGAATACATCTGTCTATCCAGCAATTCACCCAAGCCCCCACTGCCACCACCACCACACCAACACCAACAACAAAATTTATCCCCAAATACACTGAACTGCATCTGGTCTTCAGCACAGTGGCATAATGCAAGTTTAAATACAACCCTCAATCGGATACTGTGTGCGTATTTATTTCTTGACGCGTTTGAAGTTGTCAAATTAATAATTTCATTGAAAGTCATTAAAACCCAATTAAAATTAGCGTAAGCAGAAAACAAAGGGACAAAGAGCCTTCAAAGGCGAGGCTGCTCATCTGTTAGCCGCCGCCGCTCCAGTCAACTGGGGCTGCTTTTCTGTTTTTTTTTCTTTTCTTGCTTTTCCCTTCCGTGGCATGACTCATGTCAAATCCCTCATCACTAGAGGATTTGTGTGTGTGTGTGTGTGTGTGTTCAAGGGGCTGTCTGTTCATGTCATGGCTATGTAAATGCGTGTGTGTGTGCGCGCATGTGTACATATTGTACTTGTTTGTTGTGTGTGCATGTAATTGTGTGTGCAAGTGGCTGTGTGTTCACGTGCATAGGTATAAATGTGCATGTGTATGTGTGTGTGTGTGTGCATGAGTGCGCATGCTATTTTCTGACACCATTTTGCCTCCCTTGGCCAGCGAGCTCAACAGGCTGTGCAGCAGGGCTTCTGCTCATCCATGAGCCTGAGGCTAGGGGAGTGGACCGGAGACGGTCGGCTATGCTGCTCAATCCTCTGCACAGAATCCCGGATCAGCTGATCATCACTCTGGCCCTAACTGCTGGGGGGTGGGGTGGGGGTTCGGACTGTTTTGGCGCCTAGAGAAGCATTAAATCCCTTCAATTTGCAGGCTAATTAAGAGAGGCTTATTGAGTCGCCTTTGGGGTGGGAGAGGGGGTTGTGTGTAGGGTGTGTGTGTAGGTGTGGGTGCGGGTGTTGGGGGGCGTGATAATGGACAACAGCGTGACTGTCGTGCTGAGCGGCACAGCAAAAACTCATGGGTCAGACTGAGTGCAAGACTGTATATGTGTGTGTGTATATCTGTGTATGAGAAGGGGAGCATGAGAGGGAGAGACAGTGTGTGTGTGTATGATAGGGATATAAAGAGAGAGTGAGTGCCTGAATTTGCAGAACAGATTGAGAGAAATCTAATAATACACAGCTGACATGATCTTGACATGACCTACTGCAAAAATAAGAATCAACAAATCTGTCTAAATAAATAAATAAATTAACATGTCAAGGGTAAGAGTTAGAGAGAGCATGGCTGAGTGTGACAGGGAGAGAGAGAGAGAGAGAGAGAGAGAATACAGGAGGATACAGAACAAGACGGACAGCCTGCCACACACACATAAGCAGTTGATCCAATAAGCCACGGGAAGAGAGCGATCCAGTGTGTGGCAGCAGAAGGTGATGTGGTGGTGGAGGCTGGGTGCTGGTGATGAATGTGTTGTGCTGACGGGGGCCAGGAGGGCAGCGGAGGTGAACATCAGGACCCGCGGCCAACACTGATTACAGTGATATAAGCCCTGCCAGTGTTTACCCCAGTCTTTGTGTGTGTGTGTGTGTGTGTGTGTGTGTGTGTGATTTACCCCATTCCCCTGTGCCTGCACGCGGCTGCTGGGGTCGCGTCCCTTCTGAGCGAGTTACATGAGGCAGGGAAAAACAATAACACCAAGCCCATTAAGGCCTTAAGGCCTGGTAATGGGGGCGGAGGAGAGGACACCAGAGTGGGAGCCATGAGGAGAAATGAGGGGGAAGAAAAAGTCTTCAACTGCCAGACAAGATGAGAAAAGAGTGTGTGTGTGAGTGTGTGTGTGTGTGTGTGTGTGTGTGTGTGTGTGTGTGTGTGTACTCACGTGTGTGTGCACTCAGGTCCGTGTGTGTGTGTGTGTGTGTGTGTGTGTGTGTGTGTGTGTGTGTGTGTGTGTGTGTGTGTAGCAGTGGAAGTAGAGAAGAATGCAAGAGGGTAATACACATTGAAAGAGATGAGGAGGAAGTGACAGCACCTCGTTCTCTTGTGGACGAGCAATCAGCAGGGGAACACGACCACATCCGAAAAGAATGGAAAAAGCAGAAAGGACAAGAGAGAGATAGAGTGTGTGTGTGTGTGTGAGAGAGAGAGAGAGAGAGATGATGGAGAGGGAGAGCAAAGAGCAGAAATGAGGAAGAAAAAAGGAGAAATAAACAGCACAAGCGGGTGCACCTCTCTTTCATGTTGTTCTCATTCAGGTCCTCTCAAGACGCGTTTGCATAACTCTTCAGGGTGAAAAGGTTTACAATGGCACTGCGGCAAATGATTCAAACCATGTGTCTAGCTGCTTTGTGAGGTCATCAGTATTCCAGAGAGGAAGGATGAAAAAAGAAAGAAAAAGGAAGAAAGAAAGAAGGAAAGAAAGAAAGAAAGAAAGAAAGAAAAAGAAAGAAAGAAAAGCGACTCGTGTCTAATCCATCTGCGGATCAGCAGGGGCCATGGCTGGGGACCGAAAGGGTTAAACCTCATTTAGACTTGAAGGGACTTCTCAGCACGGCCTGATCCTTTTAAAGGCAATGTCTGGGAAATCTAACATGATTGACTCTGTAATTAAATCAAGAGACAGCGAGAAGGAGAGACAGAGAGATGGAGTCAGGAAGAGAGAAACAGAGAGAGAGAGAGAAGGGAGATTGTGCGACAGGCTGAGCATGAGAGAGAAAGAGAAATAGAGAGAGAGAGAAGGGGGGAATAGAAAGCACAGAGGGAAAGGGCAGACAAAGCAGAAGGGAAAAAAAGGGGAAGGTGGCCTGGACTGAAAGAGGAGAAAGACAAAAGAGAGAGAAAAGACAAGGTAAAAGAGACAGCCTTGAAAAGGTTAGAAATGAAAGAGCAAAAAGAAAGAAGCAAACAGAGAGAGAGAGAGAGAGAGAGAGAGAGAGAGATGAGGTGGGGTGGGGTGGGGGGGCGCAGCTGGGTAGGTAATGATGGAGAAAGGCAGAGTGGGAAATAAAGGTTGAGAAAGTGACAGAGAGAATGTGTGAGAGAGAGTGACAGAAGGAAGGGAAAGGGAGAAGGAGAGAGAGAGAGAGAGAGAGAGAGAGTGGGAGAGAGAGCGGGGGAGCAATAGAGAGGCCACCAGGAGGACGGAGCGGAAAGAAGGCAGGCTGTAGCTAACACCACATTAATCATGTGTCAGAACCTGGTGGTCTTACACACATTGAAATACTCTCTCTCATACACACACACACACACAAACACACAGAGGAGCAGAACATGCACCATATCGACTGATCCACTGGGGGTTGTACAAACCAAATAACCAAATCTCTGCTTACACAGTAGGCCCACACTTTCTCTCTGATGAATAGAGGTGGTGGTGGAGGAGGAAAGAGAAAGAGACAGGGGAGTGAAAGGAAAAAAAAGTGACTTTTTCCATTTTTTCCCCCTTTATCCCTCTATCCCTTTATTTCTCTCCTTTTGATTTGTGGCCATCTGGTCTGGACCGATATTGCAGAGGGCCGTTCCGCGCAAACTTTGATCGATACGGAGTCCTGATGCGTTCTGCACACGCCACTGCGGTTTAGATCAGTGTGAGAGAGCGAACAAGTGGGAAGGCGGGTGGGTGAGTGGGTGAGTGGGTGAGCAAGCAGGACTGTACAGTGGAGGCACTGTGCTATGAGAGGCGATGGCGGTCGTTGACGCCGCTTTGTTCTCCAAAGCTCTGTTGGTGACAGAGCGCCGACATTAAAAGCGACACCAAAAGAAAACAGTTCCTAACGTAGGTGCTTGTCTTTAAAAGGGCAGAATGTGTACAGAAACACACACATACACACCCTCCCACAAACACACACACACACACACACACACACACACACACACACACACGTGCCTGTGTCTGTGATACTGGATATGTGTGTGTATGTGTGTGTGTGTGTATGTATGCTTGTTCTATCCCTGTGTGTGTTGCTGTGGTATCTGGAAACTGAGCACTTGTTTTTTCAAATAACCTTCCTGTCCATACCAGCAGGCCCTTGCACGTCATCAATCTATAACCCTGATATCCTACCGACGGCGTTTGCAATCTTAGGCCTAAGCCTGATATCTGTATATATTACCCAAGTCTGGAAGAATTCAAAGGAAAATATTGTCTTGAGCAAGGACCCAAAATTCTGAGTGGGCTCTCCAGAGACCAGTATGAGTGTGAGAAACATAGGCATATGGGTAGAGCGGTGAGTGTATGAGCATGTGTGTGTGTGTGTGCGTGTGCATGTGCATATATGATCTTAATGTGTGGGTGGGTGGTTGTGCGTGGTAGTATCCAACTGTATATGTATACATGAGTATCCGTGTGTGGGTGTGTTGGGGGTAGAGTGGTACCCAATGTCTGAAACCTGTGTGAAGGTCGACCAAGGGTGGCAAGTAAAACCACCACCGACTCCAAACCACCCTCGAGCCATCAAATCTCCAACAAACATTGACACAAGCCCTTGATGACACAAACGGCTGGTTAGTTTGTTAGACAGGGAGAGGTTACCATGTCCTTGTACTCATAGTTGTTTTGTGAAAGGTCTCCATGAAGACTACCAAAGACAAGATAAAATATACAGCCTTCATCGCAGTGACTGTGTCAGGGAACGCTCAGGGGTGAAAAAATTAGGTCAGTCGTTGCTAAACAATCGTAGTATGATGCAATATCACACAGACAACAGCCCACTCACGACTGTGTCTAGAAAGCGGTGCTTCTCCATCGTATTACCCCGTATCGGTCATTCAGACAAAGTAGCTTGACAGCTAGTCGTGGCTAAGACAGAGAAAAATACTATATGTTGGCCTATTTTACCAACGTTACTGCAACGGTGTGTGCTACTGTTTGTAGTCATTATGCTGGATCTTTAATCTTCAATCTGCCATAAAAGTAATTATTTTCCACTAAACATTATTTTTGACTTTAAAATGTAAATTATCATCCAAATGTGAATGTTTTTTTTTTCTCACTGCATTTAAATAATGCTTTGCTGTCACCAACCTTAAGATCCAACGCCACACAACAAAACAAAGGCAATGTACAGTCTCTGTTGAAGTCCGATATCATCAATTTATGAGTTGTGCATAATTAGTCTTCGGTTTAAGTAGCATGCTGAAGGAGTAAGTTCATACATTGTGAATGAAGTACGAAAACTCTTAATTTGTCCTTACTTTGTCCTGAATCTTGAACACTGAATAAAATGAGTGCACGAGAACTGGAGAGAAAGTGAAACTAAGTTTGTTATCAACTAAAATTGTCCTCAATATCGCATTTGGAGGTGTACCAAGATGGCAATGCACATAGGACAGTTTGAACAATATGAATAACTGAAAGCATTGTCCTCAGAAATAAGTAAAGCTCCACCTAAGTTGAGCTAGGTCTAACTATTAGCAGGGCACCTGATTGACTTGCAGCCTGTTTCTGTTTTCCCCCACGATACCCACAAGGAGCTTTTTGTGTGGGCGTAACTGGGCGTTTACCAGACTTGCCATCTGTATCTATAAAGATATTATTGAAATTCCATGGTTTAGCTTTTAAATCTGACTCAAAAACGCTCTGAAAGTGATAAACATCAATATTGTTTCATATATCATTGTTATTATAGTACGTATGTGGTGAGGATGTTGTCATTTCTATGAACTTGAGATGTGATCCTTAAAAGAGCTGTTTTTTGCTATTCTTTCCTGTGTGAGCAGTCCTTTAGAGTGGATGGCTGTGTAAAGGCCAGCTGTTTCCATTATTAGCCCTGAATGTTTGCAGCAGAATTGTTCATTTGGTTTCGGAAGATCACTGAGTATAATGGCGATGTCATTTCCCCCTTACGCAGTGGCAGCACAAGGAGTTGGCGCGGAGCAGAGCGGTGCAGTGCGGTGCGGCTCATTCGCACGCCACTTCAACAGATGCGAGGTGTGCACAGAGGCGTGCTGTCATTTTGCACTAAGTTGCTTTGAGGCTTTGAAGTGGAGCTCTGACGACAGCACAGAGTAAAGTGGAGTCTTGTTATGCATTGCCATGCAACTGCCACAGACACACACACACATACACACACACACACACATATACAAAGAGAGAGAGACACAAGAAAGGGGAGAAGTCTTATTTCAGAGTGATGTGCTACCATTTCTATTCACTGAGAACTGTCATTGAGCATTAGGGCGTGGAACTCCTGTGAAGAGCGAGAGAAGTATGTGCCCAGTCTGTTGGGAATGAGTGAGTGCGAGTGTGAGTGCGAGTAAGTGTGTGTGTGTGTGTGTGTGTGTGTGTGTGAGGAACAGCTGTACCTCCTAGCTATTCCTATAGTGGAGTGAATAAACTGTATGTCTATGTGTCAGAAGGCCCACACCCCATCCCTGAGCACAGACTCTAAAAAGGAGAGTAATGCAATGGATCACGCAGGAGTTGATGGACTTCAGAGACTTCAGAGCAAACTGATTTAGAGATACATTACAACTATCTGAACATGTCAAACTATTTGGCTCTCGTCAGGAAATAATGTTTTCACATTTTTTCATTTCACATCAACACTTTTCACTTGGGTGAGTCAGTCTTTACATACAGCACTGGTGAAGGCCTGTCCATGCAAATATCCCCTATTAAAATAACTATTCACTGCAAGCAAGTGGAAATTGTGCTGATTGGTGTTGTGCACAATTACAATAGAATAGATTTTTGGGGGACTGATTCAGAAGCATTAATTTGCAATTCTGATTTCTATGTCACTGTAAAGCCTGCATTTTTATGTAAGCCCTTTATTAAGGAACTTAATGCAGCATTAGCTATTAAATACTCTAATTAAATAGTAGATAGCAATGTACTATTACAGTACTGTTGTTACCAACACGTATGTCCTTTCCTTCAATAAAATAGGTAGTCCATAACAAATAAAAGTGTGTGCACTTGTGTATACGGTCGCATGTGTGCATGTGAGTCAGAGAGAGACACAGTGTGTGAAGAGCCGTATATTAACTCCACTACGTACTGTGTGTGTATTTCACTGTCGAATGGAGGGATTGGAGGGTTCTGTTACACAAAATGTTTAATGGAAGTCCTGTCAGGCCAAGAGGTGTGGGCATATTCGCACAAAAACACACACTTATACACACAGAAGGACATGCAGGAACACAGGCACTGGGCTCACACGCTCAGTAGCTGTAATAGAGTGCAAAGATAGGCCTCGGGTGTATGTGTGCATGTGTGTGTGTGTCTATGTATTATGAAATATTTACACATCATTGCTCTTATCTACTCACATTATAGTTAACACTTACATTAAGTGCTGTGTGCGTGTGTGTGAGTGAGTGTGTGTGTGTGTACACATGTGTGACGTCTTTGTGTCTGTGCCTGTGTGTCTGTGCATGTGTGTGTGTACTTTTATGTCTTGCTCTTTCCACTGAGGCAAATCTCTCTAGGCTATTCAGGGCTTGATGAAGTAATGCAAGTGTGTGTGTGTGTGAGTGTGTGTGTATGTGAGTGAGTGAGTGAGTGAGTGAGTGTGTGTGTGTGTGTGTGTGTGTGTGTGTGTGTGTGAGTGAGTGAGTGAGTGTGTGTGTGTGTGAGTGAGTGAGTAAGTGTGTGTGTGTGTCTGTATGTGTACACGCAGGCAGATTTACTTGTGGTGAAGCTGTGCAGTGTGCAGGTACAGGTCCTTCCAGGCCAAGCAGCACTGGATGCAGTCATTGAGGGTCTGCTTGCTGGACAAGACATAGCCCTGGAAGATGCGCTCCAGCGAGATCTCTTTGCAGCACAACCTGATGATCTCATTACTCATCTGTACACACACACACACACACACACACACACACACACACACACACAAACACACACACACACATATTTAGACAAATGCAAATACACCAACAGAAATATTTATTTTTGCTGTATCTCATAATTATGTGTTCTGCATGGTAACGCACTGAATTTAATCAAATGTCAAGCATGTCACTTCATAATGTCAAACACCATAAATCAATACCACACTGACTGATAAGAAATATACCTACACTGTATGCCCAAAAGCATATACACACGTACACACACACACACACACACAATCTCTCTCACTCTCTCTCTCTCTCTTTCTCTCTCTCTCACACACACACACACAAACACTTTCTCTCTCTCTCTCTCTCTCTCTCTCTCTCTCTCTCTCTCTCTAACACACACACATACACACACACACACACGCCGTTCAAATCTGCATCCACTGTGAAAGGCCCTGTGGGATCCTACAGGGTTTCATGTGGCAGCAGATAAGACACAGATCTTCCTGAGTTCATTAGTGACATTGGTTCACAGCAGAGAAATAGATGGAAATGAGGAGGCTGACAGATAGATAGAGAGAAAGAGATTGAGAGAAAGAGAGGGAGAGAGAGATCACCTGTGTTTGTGGGTGAGTGCTAGAATGAAAAACAGTAAAAAAAATAATGTCTTGCATTACAGTAAAGAGCATGGGTTCATCAGGTGTCAATCAGTCACACACACAGATGAGAGAAATGGGGGAGTAGAGAAGGGGAGAAATGGAGAAGAAAGAAGAAAAAGAAGTGCAATTATTAGGAATGATTCAGCTGAGGATGAGACGACAGATTCTTTCATTTCTCTGATCAGTGGTTTAATCCTGAAAGAGGAGCACCACACACATAGCTTAGACGTGTGTGTGTGTGTGTGTGTCCACATATTCGTGTACATAAGAGTTTGTGTGTGTGTGGGTGTGTGTGTGTGTGTTAATGCCTCTACATATGCAAAAGAAACCAATCTGAACATATAGGGAGGCTAAAAGAATGAGTGAGTGCATGGGAGATTGAGGCTGAGAGAAAGGGGAAAAAGAGACATTGAAGCTGAAAGAGTCATAGAGACTCTGAGTGTGTGTGTGTGTGTGTGTGCGTGTGTGTGTGTGCGCACATGCATGTGTGTGTGCATGTGTGTGTGTGTGGGTGTGTGTACATGCATGTGTGTGTGCATGTGTATGTGTGTGTGTTTGTGTGAGTGTGTGTCCCTGTGTGCGTGAAAAGCAAGTGAAGCCGAGGAGAATGTGTTCTACAGGCTGATTACAGCGGCAGGCAAATTCAGGTTTTAATGAAGGCAGAGAGATGGGGGGCATAAAAACAGAGGAAATTAAATTGATATGTAAATCACAAAAAAAAGAAAAGAAATTCTCATTTTAAGCAAAAGGTTGCCTACGTTACAGCATTAACCGGCTTATGAGTTAATAATGATCTTTTCTGCTGCTCCTCACAAGATGGAAGAGAAGAAAAATGAAGACGACACGTATCCTGTGAAATCGGAGGCCTCCAGAGATTTCTCAAAGCACTTGTACAAAGCACAGCTTTTTTTTGCACATGAAAAAAATAAGTGTCTCTTTAAAAGGGACCAGCACGTGCTGGTAGGCATGTAATGACACGGGATAAAAAGGTAATGTTAAGTCATTTTCTTTTTTCAAAGGAGAGAGGAACTGTGGTACTTTGTGTGTGTGTGATGTGTGTGTGATGTGTGTGTATGTATGTGAGGGGGTAGATATGTGATAAAAGCATTAAAAAGTAATGTCAGTGCATTCTGTATATTTCTTTTTTTAGGGTAAAAAATTACCAGAGGTATTATAAGAGTGTGTGTGTATGTGTGTGTGTGTGTGTGTGTGTTTGTGTGTGTTAAAAGCAAACAATAAAAAAAACTTTTTTAAGAAAGGCGGCAGATGGTGTTGAATATCTGGGACGAGAGTTGGACAGCTTGCGGCAGCCGGTCCCGTGTAAATAATAACAATGAGAATGTCCGCTCTCTCTACAATACACACACACACACACACACACACACACACACAAACCACCCTGAGAGTTCAGCTTACAATTATTACAAATGATCACTAAAAACGTCTGCCGTTTGTTTTCGTTCTCCATTTGTTTGAGCTTGTTCTTATTTATTTGATTTGCTTTAATACACCGCATTAAATGGAACAGGGCGTGCAAGTCAAAAATCCAGCACCGCTGGCCTCAGATGATTAGAAAATGATATTAAACCAGACACTGCCCTGTGCTGGGAGGAACACACACACACACACGCACGCCTGCACGCACACACATGCGCACACAGACACATACACACACATACAAAAACAAACCTCACACAAAGGAAATGTGACAACCCTAAGGGCAAAATGCTGACACATGCACGACCACACACACACTCACACACACACACACACACACACACACATATTCTTCTTTCCCCCCTTTTCTGTTTTGCTGTGCCACACACACCTGCCGGACTCCCAAAGAAACTCAGGCAGAAACATACACAGACACACACACACAGAGTCCCTGTCTATCTGAAATACCTTTTGATTGGGAGTTATTAGGAGAGAAATGTCCTGCCGGAAAAGCAAGCTGTGGCAAAATTTCTACCCCATCCTTTTCTCTCTTTCTTTCTCTCTCTCTCTCTCTCTCTCGCTCTCTCTCTCAGTGAACACAAAATCAAATCTCTTCCCCTCTGGAGGCTAGCTGAGCTTTTTCTCATATTATTTGATGGGTCTGAGGGAAAAAGTGAGAGAGGCTTTGAGCCGTGAGAGCAGTAAAGAAAAATGGACTCAGAATGTGCCACAGGAGAAACGGAGGCCATTTCCATTCCACATAAACCACAAAGGTAACCACGGCAACCCCACGCTACACAGGGCTACATATCAGGCACTCTGTGGCTGCCAACGACAACAGCGGGGGGTGATAGGATATGGGATGTGGCCTGTCTCCGTCCACCTGGGGCACACACACAGGTCAGTGTTTCCCGACCTGCAAGACTCAAGAGTGAAGCTGCCAGCCTTGTTGTATCCACAGCAATAGTAAAATATTACCTGCTAGCTCACAACGAGCCCTTGAGGGCTATGTGTGTGTGTGTGTGTGTGTGTGTGTGTGTGTGTGTGTGTGTGTGTGTGTGTGTGTTAATTCCAGTGCACTGAAACTCTTTTCTACCAGGTGTGCAGTAGAATGTCAGAGGGAAAACACTGCTTGTTTATAAATACAATTATCCTAACAACTGTTCTCCACTCTTGCAAAAAGGCAATGTATGTAGAAAGAAAAACATTTTGAGTAATGCCACAAAATATTAGTGTATAAAATAAAACACATTTTCTGTTTATACATCAATCAGTTAACCTAATTAAAACTTTTCTCTTTAAAATGTGTGTGTGTGTGTGTTTGTGGGCCAAGAGTGTTTTTGGTGTGGATGGACTATGGACTGCCTGTGTCTGTAGAGGGCGTAGGGACTTTGAAGAAACCTTAAGGTTAAGGATGTCAAAAGACAGAAAATAGAGAGACTTGATAGAGTGTGCGTGGTGTGTGTGTGTGTGTGTGTGTGTGTGTGTGTGTGCGTGTTGTGGGGAGACTGGGTTGGGTGAAGCTGATAAAGCCGGCCGGGTTTCTGGAGCAGGAGGACGATGGGGAGAAAGACAGGGGAATGGGTTTAGTTGGGTTAGTGAAGAAAGTGAGGGAAATGGACTGGTTCTCTGGAGCAGTGATGAAGAGGTGAGGAAGTGTGTGTGTGTGTGTGTGAGTGTGTGTGTGTGCGTATGTGTGTTCATGTGTTGGTGCACACACACACACACACCAAGGGGTTAATGGGTTAAGTTGGGTGAAGTGGGCTGAGTTTCTGGAGCGGGACAGGCGCCAGTGGAAAGTGGATCCTGCTGAGCAGGTTAAAGGCTTGTGCGGGGACACCGTCTTGGCCAGTCCAGGCAAGGTGGTGGAGAGGAGAGGAGAGTAGAGGAAAGGAGAGGAAACGTAGGGGAGAGAGGAGGAGGGAAGTCTGGGTGGAGGGGGAATGCTTTGAAATAAGCACCACCACCACCACCACTGCCGCTGCTGCTGCTCTGGCTGCGGCTATGGCCACCAGCAAAAAGGCGTCCCATCCCACCCAGACCTCAGGAAACAATCAGACCTGTTTGAACTGGGGTTTTTTTTGTTTTTTTTTTCTCCATCTCTCTTCCTCTCTCTCTCACTGTCTGTTGGCCCTCTCTCTGCACGAGTTGGCACTCCTTGATGTCTCATCAAAGGCACCAAATGAAAGCAGGAGGCAGACACAGAGACAGTGAGATGGATGGAGGATGGGTGAAGGGAGGATTGAAAAAAAAAAAAGACGGGACATACACTCAGATATAAAGAGCTGCGGTGATGCGGCTCCCGACACACAGGAGGTTGTGTGTGTGTGTGTGTGTGTGTGTGTGTGTGTGTGTGTGTATGTGCATGTGTGTGTTTGTTTGTGTGTGTGTGTGGAGGTAGGTGGAGGGGCCAGAGTGCAATTGTGGGAGGTTAAACGTTTTCTTCCTTTCCAGTGCAAAGGGTTGTCACACAATCAAAAAAAACAGAGGCAGTGGGGATGATAGTGGATAGCTGGAGCTCATTGGCTGCACTCCGCCTGTTTGAGCTGAGGGCTGAGGGCTGGGGGCTGGGGGCTGGGGGCTGAGGGTCGCTGCCGGTGCTGATGCTGGGTTTCCAGGACAATTGTGGGTGGGTGAGAGGGGAGGGGAGGAGAGGGAGCTGGAGCGCACACAAGATGCCAGCATGAGAGGAAAGTGGAACATGGCTGCTATTTTAACTGACATGCAAGAGGAATAGGAAAAACAGATTTCTTTAATTGAGAGACAGAGAGAGAGAGAGATTGTGTATATATGTGTGTGTGTGTTCCAAAGTGTAAAAGGGAGGTCACAAGGCCAGAGCTGAATGCCTGGTTTCTGTGCCTCTCATCACTAAGCAGATGTTGTTCCATTCGAACGCTAAACTGCGCCAACTGTTACCTTACGGAGGAGCTTTGAAAAGTTGGCATGTGAATGGCATGGAAAGCACTTTGAATGAAAAAGCAACAGGTGACAGCATTACAGGTATGTTTCGAGAGCAACAGGTGACAGCATTGGAGGTCACAGCCACATTTTTGGTGTTGGTGCCAGCAGTGGTGTGGAAGGTGGCAGAAGTGGTGGTAGCAGCAAAGGGAGAGGGGTTCTACCAGCTACATCATGATCATCGTGCATCATTCTGATGATCTACTATACACAGCAGAGAAACAGGTGACAGTGGTGGTGGTGGTGGGGTACCTTGCGGAAGAGGGCGGTGAGTCTCTCGCGGGTGTTGTAGTAGATGGAGTTGACCCAGATGACGCGGATGAGGTTGAGGATGTGCACCAGCTTGGGGGCCACCTGGCTGGGCTTCAGCTGGGCCAGCTCCTCACACGGCTGCCGCAGCAGCGACAGGAAGGCCAGGTTGGACTGGGCCTGCACCGAGCCATCCTGCACACACACACACGTGCACACACACAAATTGATAAGCATGCAGGGATGTTAAAATGATTTTTCGTCAGGGGCTGCAGGAGTCATGCATGAGTCAAAGAGTGACAGTACACATGAATGCACAAGTAGAGTTTCAAACCCAGGGAAATTCTGATTTTAACACAGTAACAAGGATATAAATACAGTTAATGGAGGTACTGATCAACTCCTTGTTTAGTCTACAGCCCATGTTCAACATGAATTATAGACCATAACAGCAAGTGCATTCTAAAGTGTTTTTTCTTGCTGTGTCAACACTGCATTTTCCAACATTGCGATTTACCTTTGTCACTAAACAATGTTACCATAAGTACAGTGAAATGAGCTGTTTGCATAAGTTATGTGCATCAAATGCAACATGTAAGACTCTGTAACTGTCTGTAACTGTAACTGTAATCATCTTTTTCAGAGCTTTTTAAATGTATGTGTCTTTTGTATCTAACCTCATTCAGCATGTTTACATGCACAGCTTAGTGACCCCATGGTTAATTCAGCTGACTTTCATGCAGGAGTTATTAGTGGTAATTACCTTTCAATCACATTATTTGGCCATGTTAGCCAGACTATGAGCTTCTGTTTAGTTCATAGGACTATGAACCTCAGTTTAGTTCCATTTATGACTGACTAAGACGTTTGCATACAATTTTAAATCCCAGTTCAGGTTGGACTAGCACATCAACTCAATTTCCTCTGAGTGCGTGTAAACATACTGATTGTTTTATGCCCTACAACACTCTATGCTTGACATTATACTTGAACTATTCATTCTAAATAAACAGATTTTGTAAATTACTTTGTTTTCCAAAATTCCACTATTGTAGAAAGCTAGCGCTAATTAGTTCTGTAGCTGATGGCGTAAACATAGCCTCAAACATGCAGTCACACTTCTCCCCATCTCCCGACCCTCCGCCTTCTGCCTCTGCTGTTCTCTCATCACCATCTATAATGCAGCAGCATCCCTGTGCATCTCTATACTATTAGCATTCACATCAGCAGGTCATCTACATACATTACCATCATCTATATCACATTACCATAAAGATCAGCAGTCATTTACAATCATTCTGGCAGCAGATAAATAATTTGGGTTCTGAGAGAATGAGACTATACAGTTATGGAGGTTATTGTGCAATAGGATTGTGGGGAGGAGGGGAAATGACATGTTTGTTTAGAGTACGAGGAACCACTGAGAGGTTAAGTCTGGGCTAATTCTTGTGGAAACATTTTGAGAGGGGCAGCTTTGGATTTTCAGGCTATTTCCATTCCAGCTGGAACAGTAGTAGCTCACTCCATAATAGCCATATCATGGATGCAGAGTTTATGCTTCAGTCAACAGATGGCTTCATTTTAAGTCAAAACAAAGTCATAAAGCGCAGACACTTTTTTTATATTATTTTCCCCTGGGAGAGTTTGCAAACTTGAGCTGCATGAGAAGTGCCTGGCAATACCCCGCCGTTTTAAAATCAGAGAATCGGAGCGAGCAAAAAAAAAAAAAAACCCTGTTGTTTCTTTTTCTCCATGAAGAAGCTCAAGAGGCTCATCTCGCATTTCCTTTGATTATTCAATCAGGCGAAAAAACAGGTGCACCATGCCAGAGGATGCCGATACAGGCTTGAGCGCCAACATCTGGCCCTCAGTAATCGGGTAATCAATCCATACGAGGAGGTTTCTGCCTTCCGGGGCAAAAGGAAACTTGGAGAAAAAAGAAATGAAGAAAAAAATTGCCTTTTTTTCCACGCCAACATCCAGGTGTGGTACCGGCGGCCCGAGAGGCTGTTAACTTCCGCTCCGGTTCACACGGCCCGTTTAAATGAACGACCGGCTCATTGGCGTAATGCTCTCCGCAGAGCACGTCGCTAGCTCTCTCTCTTTCTCTCTCCGCTGGGGCGAATTCGTTTTTCTCGGCTGTTCATATATCACTCTCATGACCACTCTTTTATTCACACCATTACCTCTCCATTATAATCTCCTCTTTACTCCACACCTCCGACACAACACACCCCAATCCCCCTCACTTACTCACACACACACACACACACACACACACACACACAGACAGGTCCTCAGGTCCTTTTCCTCTCCTTGAGCTGATCTCACCCAGAGGGGATTGGCTCAGGTCATACCACCTGACCTGATCACCTGATTACAACTACAAAACACAGAGACAGAGGCATACTGGCAATTACAACTACAAAACAGAGACGGAGGCATACTGGCAATAACGGTACCAATGGTACAGCAAATTTGCATTCACCCTTAAGTATTAAGAGTACACTGTGATCAGAGACTGCTCATCCTGGGAAGTGAGAGAATGAATACAGCCTTGCAGTAGTGGCAATGCTCACTCCATCAGGTGAGCTGACTGAGGGGAGCAGAATCCAAATGCAGAGCCTGCAAATCATCTACTGCAGATTTTGTGTCAATCAACTGAAATTGCTAATAGGGTGTCGGGGGATACAACTAGAGTGAGAGGTAATGATTCAGTGCAAATTTAGAGCAAGATTTGCTTACCTCCTGTCGCTAGGCATTAACAACATCAACACAATGTCAAATTGTTCACAGCACATGGTTGTGTCATTATCCAACGAAGCGGATTGATCTTTTTCACTTGTAATTGTTTGGAAAAGTTTCAGAAATCAGGCAAGCTGATAATATAGACACCCCTATCAATTCTCTCCTGCAAGTCCCCAAGCAAAGCCTGCTTCAAAAAATATACCAAAACTGCAATTTAATTGTAACTACGCTAACACAGAGCTGACATAGCTGACATTTGTACTATGCAAAAGGACACACTGCATTTGATGTTGGTCACCAAGTCAGGGGAGTAGAGAATAACCAGAAAATTATTTATCATGGCTGCACTGCTACATTGCAACTGAAGGTGGACACCATATTGTTGAGGTCAACATTTGTTGTCTTCTAACAATATAACAATTGACTGACAAACAGCAGTCAACACTCTCAGCAATAGGCAAGAGACTTTATACAGCAGATAGATGTACAAAAAGTGATGTGAAAATTGGACACCAAATTCGGATGAACAGCAAAAGCAGTCGATTTGCACATCTTTCAATAATGAGGCCTCTGAAGGCAACAATACTGAAAAATTGGAAATCTGTTTGAGAGCTCTTCTTCGGAGGCAGAGGTACAGCTGGCATGGTGTTTCCATTCCAATGATGATGACAAAGCTGCATTGTACTCCACACAATAACTGTGCCTCTTCAGCCCATGTATATGTCTAACAGGTTGCATGGTGGTGGTGTGCTTGTACACCTGGAACCCACTAATGTAAGCCTCTAGGGGCAGGCTCTCCCCTGTACCACAGGCCCTAATAGCTAAGAATTTGCTCAAGCTACATAGTTCCTATCTTGCCCAGTGGCACCAAGCTATGTCATCAACTCATTTTAAATCTCCTTGGCTAGCTTGCAGAATTTTTTTACACAGGCAAAATGTAACTGGCCTCCACTCTCTCTCTCTCTCTCTCTCTCTCTCTCTCTCTTCATCTCTGATTGTCAGTACCTGTATCTGTTTGGCCTGTTTGCAGAAGGGAGTGACATAGGACGACTTGCAGATCTGCAGCACGCTGCATATGTGTGTGACGCCAGGCTGCTGCAGCTGCTGGCTGATGCCTGACAGGTCAGAGCAGCGGCTGCTCCAGAAGGAGAGCTCCTCCAGCGGGCCCGTGCTGTCACCCGTCTCCACCGACTCCTGGGCGTTCAGCACCTCCTTGATCTGGCGCGTCCAATGGATCACCACCACTGGTGGAGGAGAGAGCGCGAGTGAGACAGAGATCATTTGTGTAACTTTATCCTCTAACCAAAAAATGTCAATAACACTGTCAACAAAGCTCATTTGAAACTGAATTGAACTAAAGTGAACCAAACTAAACTGAATTAGATTTAATTGAAATAAAATGAAATTAAACTAAATTAACTGAATTGAACTGAATTTTATTGAAATGTATCATGTGACAGAATGTGTCAGGAAAAACAAATAGAGAGAGCCAGTTAGACAGAAAGAGAGAGAGTAGAGGGCCAGTGACAAGAGAAAAAGACAGATGAATAGAGAGAGAGACACACACACAAAGAAAGGCAGAGAGAGAAGAGAGAAAGTAATAAGCAGAGAGAAGTATGTAACATAAGGAGTGAATCCATGAGTGAGAGGCAGCACAGGGGAATGTGGGGCTCATACTAAAGGTAAGCATTTTTACCTGAATTCTTAGAGGTGCTTCACACTGGAAAAATATCTGTTGCATATTTTAGTTAATGTGAATCAGTACAGTCTGTCCTATAAATGTATATTTAAAGATCTCCAGGAAACTCCTGGAGGGTTCAAACAGGCATTGGCACTTGCTGTTTGCTATTTTTCCCCACACAGGACTCCAGGGGCGTGTGCTATTAAAGCCTGTGTGTAAACAACATCAATGCACAATGCTCTAGATACCGTAAGCATACTTTACTGTAATATGAATGAGGCCTTCCGTCTCCCAAGGGACACACCGCTACCCAAACATTCCATGTCCATACATACTGTACTGTTCCAGACAGAGTGTGTTTAAGACTAATTGTACTGGGGTTTCACAAAGCCCCTGCCACTGCATCTAGTATTTAACTACAACAGCCCATGGGTCTTGCCCTTAACTCTTTATCATCGCTCCCTGAGACAATCTACGAGAAACTCTTGGGTTCCAAATGGCCGTTGGTAATGCAAGGTCAACTAAGGACTGGGCCCACTGCAGCCCTGGCGGATACCACCTAAGAATATTCATTCTAAGAAACAGACACACTATTTTTATGGGGAATTTTGGTGGGAGAGGGAGCCCGGGGCGTTTTGAGCAGTTAAGTGACAGGTTAACCTTGACGGAGATAGACAAGGACAATTCCAAAAATAAAACAAAGGCAGACAAATTGAAAATGCAGGGAGTGGCTGGCACCAAAGGCAAAAGTAACAATTCGCTCATGCTACCATATTCCTGTCTTGCCCCGCGGCACCGAGCTATGTCATCAACAACTCACATTTTTGCTTTGATGGGTGACGTATAGTTCAGGGTTGGGTGAACCAACTTAATAAAGTGAGGTGATTTTTTCTTAGACCTAATCTGGTTCTTTTAAGTGTCTTTTGATTTCACATTCGACTCAAGGGGAGGGGTTTGCATCTTTAAAAAACAAAACCTTTATGAAAGCATTTTCCGGTGCTTCCAGAATTCTCAAATTCTCAAACAATGAATTATCTATGAACTTAGAATATGAGTCAAGTCTAACAACAACAGACAAAACAAGGAAACAGACAGACAGACACGCTGATAGAAGGACTGACAGTAGGTAGCTTGACTGATAGATACTGCATAAACAGCAGGTACATGGATAGTTCAACAGGCAAAGAAAAATCCAAAGTCTTACTCTCCAGTCTCTGCACGAGCTCCTTGTCCTTGGCAGCCTCCTCAGGGGTACACTGCATGGCCTCCATTGGGACATAGAGCACAGTGTTGCCAACCAGCTTGTAGCGGGCATCTACACACACATACACACACACACACACAGGCACAGACGCAGACACAGACACACACACGCACACATACATATACACACAGACACATATAAATGCTCACACATGCACACACACACACACACACACACACACACACAGACACAGACACACACACACATGCATACACACAGAGACACACATGAACGCTCACACACACACACACACACACACACACACACACACACACACACACATAGAAGAGCAGGCTTCATTATCACAGTCAGGAGGGGTGTGACATTACAGCACAGCGGCCATTAGAGGACTCAGGCGAGGCGTCCTGCCGCCAGAGAATCTCATTTGAATGGAGACGCTGCAGCCCTGCTCACAGAGGCAGATGTGCTGTTGCCAGCCTCACGCTGCAAATACATATGTAAGGTCTGACGCTCTGCTTCTGATTGATGGATGCCCCCCTGCACAAAACCACATTTCCAGTAATAAATAAATAAGTGGATAACACACGAATGGACAGACCTGCAAACTGACAGACACTAGACAGTGAAGATCGCAAGGGGGAAAGAGGAAAGTCACTGACAGGCGAGACAGGCATACAGACAGACAGATAGAAAGACAGTCAGACAGAAATACTGGCAGATAGATATGTGCTGTTGTTGTTGATAGAGCCATGTTGGCTACGTGCTGTCAGAGATGTTTTCCATGTCTCACGCACTTGATACTCTGTTCTCACTCCGTCAACAACACACAGGAAAAAATGGATTAAACACAAACACACACACACACACACACACACACACACTCAGACACACACAAAACCTCCCTCTACTGGACATCTCAACACTTCCCCACTGCGGCACTTCAACAAGATTGTTTTAGAGTGAGAGGCAGACTGGAGAGAGATGGAAGGGAAAAAAAAAAAAAAGATAATCGAAAGGACATGAAAGAAAGTGCTCGTGTAGGAGAAAGTTTTCAGGGGTGTGGAGGTTGTGTTTGCGAGTGTGTGTTTGTGTGTGTGTGTGTGTGTGCGTGTGTGTCTGGATTTGTTTGTGTGTACATGTGCATGTGTGTATGTGCATGACTGTAAGAATCTGTGTGTGTGTGTGTTTGTGTGTGTGTGCAGATTTTGGGGGGGCGGGGGTTGGTTGATGGCAGAAAGCAATAAGAGATGAAGAGATGAAAGGTGTGTGTGTGTGTGTGTGTGAGAGAGAGAGAGAGAGAGAGAGAGGAGAAGGTCGTAGTGCTGAGTGCTTGGGCTCCATCTGCGACGAACAAGAGCTGCAGTGAGAGAGAGGAAATAAATAAGCCTGCAGGACTGGAGGTACTTACAGCCCAAACACAATGGCTTGGCATTATAGCCTTCGATTGGCCTTTACTAAGAGACAGAGAGAGCACAAAGAACATCCCCAAAAAAGGGTAAAAAAGAGAGAGACAGAGAAAGAGAAAAAGAGAGACATAAAGGAAAGGGAAAAAAAGAGAGTGAGCGATAGAGAAAGAAAGGCATGGCGAGATGGTGGGCGAAATAATGAGACAACACAGTGAGAGAGTGGTGAGCACGCGAGCCAACTAATAAGCCCTGGCAGGGAAACAGCGGCCCTGAGTCAAGAGAGAAAAAGAGAGAGAGAGAGAGCAGAGAGCGCTTTTCAATCAGAGGCTCCCCAAGCCGCCAGAGTCCTGATGAGGTACTTAGCACTCCGCTCCTCCTCCAGGAAGGCGAGCGTGAGCAACAGCCCCTTCCTCGTTTTCTCCAACACCCCCCTCCCCAATCTCCATTCTTCGGCACACAAAAAGATACTGCACGGAGCCAGCGTGACACAATTTTGGCTCATAGAAGCCCACAACAGACACACGTTGTCCCGGTGAATGAACACAAGGTGGGCAGGATGGGGCATGTCTGAATATGTACCCCCACGAGGCAGAATATTTCGGGCACATCATGACTGATGCCTGCACAACCAATTCAATATTGGCTCCGTTCTTCCCGGGCGTGGGGACATTCATTCTTCATTGACGCGGGTCTTTTAGGGATTTGGTGAATGGCCTATAATGTTTCACAGTGGCTGCCTCTACCTCCCTTCAAAAATCAGACATAATGGGAGCATATCATTATTTTTGGATTGGGCCCGAGTGAAATCAATATGCCGAGAGGGCCTCAAGAAATGATTCGCGCTCGCAGGCAGAAAATCGTTTTTACAGCCACACAGCCCGCAGAAATACATCATCACCTTCCCAGGAACACCCAGTGACTTCATAATTTCTGGTGTTTTATATGTAGCACTGTAAAACAAAATATAACATACATGCAGTGCGAGCTTGAAATTCTGCAGAAAATTTTCGCAGAAAAAAAGGCTGTCTTCTGAAAGTACCTCTTCTCGTTTTGATGTTGTTTCTTAACACAGTTGGAAATACTAAATAATTATTGCAAGGAAAATACAGAAGTGGCTACAACTGCTAAAATTACCTCGATTCTGATTGCATAGCCACTCACCCCCTGCCCTACAAGCAACACCCATGAAGGGAAAAAAACAATATTGCATTTACAACTGAGTGGCTCTGACTTTGGTATTTCAGCCGGTCTTGAGTGTTGTGTGAGTGATTTATGTGTGAGTGTATGCGTTATCAGGTGTGTGTATTAGTTCCTTTATTAGTCTTTGTGTGTGTGTGTGCAAGTATGTGTGCCTGTATGTGTGTGACTGAGCACAGGCTGAGGTGATTGGAATAATTAACGTGTTAATTGAACCATCACAGCGCTCTGTGGTGAAGCGTGATTACTAGAGAAGGCCTCATACCCACGGAGCTGGCTTTCGCTTAGTTTCGTTTACCCACTCCATCCACCATGGTGAAAAAGAAAGAAAGAAAGAAAAAACTGAAAAACAGAAACCCAAACCAAACCAGCTGGCTCCTCTGACTGTGGTGCAGAGCCGAAATCCCAATAACCTTGTTGTGAGGCGTGAAAAAACAGATCAATGGTCCGCTCTCAGTTGCGTCCCTCACTGCTGAGGAGAGAACAACTGACTCTGCTGATGGGACGAGATACCAGGGTGAGACTGATGTCTGGAGGAGGCAGGGGGCTGATGTCTAAATAAGCTTTGGGGTAAACAGGGAAATTTGGGAGGAGACTATAGAAAAGGCTGCCACCATGCAGTGGTGACTGAAATTGTTGATAACCTTCTACAGTAAAAAGAAAAACTTTCATTACTTCCATTGAAATATTCATTGTGTGTTCCATATTTAATGCACATATGACTTTGCAGAATATTGGCAAGTGGGTGATCTACATTCTCCAAATGAGCCTTAAGGTAAACAGGAAGATTTGCCAGGGTAATATCATATGCAAAACCAAACCACTGGGAATAGAAACGTGTAGAATTTGTGACATTAATATCACTTTGGATAAACTATGCAAAATAAGTCACCTTTAAATATAATGAATGTCCTTTCTACTGTTCCCAACTACTACAATTGTTTTGAACTGGTTTACTGCTATGAGCTGTTACTGAGCAATCCTGGACGTTACCTGCAAAGATCTGAACGTCTATGGTTACCTGCGTCTGAGCTGGCCTTACCTGTGAGCGTGGTGAGGAAGCGGTGCATGTGTCCCAGGTAGTTGTTCTTGATGCTCTCGGGCCAGCCACCGCTAAGCGTGGCGTTGGCCGCAAACAGGCCGTTCATCAGACGCAACAGGCTCTCGGAGCCGCTCCCGCGGATCATGCCGAACTGCACCATGCTCTCAAATGTCTCTGGCTGAATCATGCCATTCTCCGTGCGAATGAAGTATGCCAACTGCTCCACACACTAGACAAAGAAGAAGACAAATCAGCATCAGGCCAGACAATGCAATCACAGAAATAGGTGTATTTGTTTTAAAGGAATGAGAGAGCTTACCAGCTATTCTAAATAGGCTTATGTATAGTATACGATAATAAACTCAATCTAAATAGGCTTATGTTCATAAAAATGTTAATTCAATGACTATGTTAGATGAGCTTGAGTTTGATCAGTTACAAACTCAAGCCACACAACTTTCTGAAATGAATGCTAGCAAGCTAGCCATGTATCAAACATTTGAATTCGACTGGAACATGCAGGAAAAAACTGGTAGCATAAAAACATCCAGGATAGCTTAGCTACCTGTGAAGGCATGGCCAACTCAACCTTCAGACCCGCAAACGTGTCCATGTACACAACGAGGAGCCTGAGGGCCTCGTCAGCAACGAACACATCTAAAATCTGGTGAAGCTCATCTGTCCAGGAAGCCTCCATCACACCGGGTAGCGCCACTCTGCTCTTGAACATATCCCTCTGGTCACACACACACAAACACACACACACACACACACACACACACACAGGTCAGAAGGGTCATGGTTTATTGTGTGCCAATGTCCGTGACATTACCAGCATTGACGCGGCCACCACATTCGGTAGTTAAGCTTAAATGCATAAAAGGATGAAAATGGGTGAAAGTGAGGGCCTACTGGCAATCCCCCACCCATCCCTAAAGACTCTGAAGCAGCGGGTCCCCCGCAGAGGGCACACGGCAGGGGGGGTCAGAGGGGTCAGGGCTCGTAAATGCCAAGAGTGGCGCTCCTGCAGGACGGGGATAATTAATTCCAGTAATCTCCATTGATGAAAGAGCAGAAATGGCAACAGGGTTCAGCAGCCAGCCCCACCTCAATTCTCTTCCTTTTTTCTCCCTCTCTTTCTCTAACTCTCCCTGCTTCCTTTGGCTTTTATGTCTCTTTATTAGACTGATGTCATCTTTTCTTATATGCACTACAATGATAAAGGTTATCTTTAGGGATGAATGAACAGTGTTTAGGGATGGGCTGCTGTTTGCATTCGTATGTACTGGCTACAGATCTCTTTTTCTTATGTCCTACTTAAGGTTACTGTAATGTGTGTGAATTTTCCAAACTTCCCACTTGTCATCCCTTAGTTGTTCTAACCGAAATCCTGCACTCCTGTCATATCATCTCAGGGTTTCCCACACATAGGCTGGTACGCATCGGGTGACTTGCCCAGGTAAACTCCTCCACCCCAGTAAAATTAGTTACATTTTATGTTTTTTTATTTGTTTTTGATTTTTTTTATTATTATTCCGTGAATGTGAAGCCTGTGGTATCGGTGTTAATAATAATTATAATAATAATTGTAAAAGAATCTAAAAGAATCTAGCTTAAACATTCTAAAAAACAAATCACTTAGCAAATGGTGTCATTTTACGCTTTAACTAATACATTAACTACCAGCACCATGGCTTAGCTGTCGTGTGGTGGAAACATATTTCTGCTATAGGTTAATGGGTGTTCTCTAGGGTCAGGCATGGTAATGAGACTTGCTTGTAGAAGCTTTAAGCAGACTCTGCATAATGACAAAGGCCTGGCTGACTGTTTTACTGAGCCCAAAGCGAACAGAACATCTATGTTAGGAGGCTGGATCTGCAAGAAAAAAAAAAACAGCCATATAAACCCAGCAGCTGGGTGAAAAAATGCACTAATTAGTAAGCATGATCTTCAAGCCAGTGGGGTCTATTGAGAAATGAAGAAATTCAGATTACTGCAGGATAGGAATCCCAATCAGCATAATAAGAGGGAGCACTTTATGAATGCACATATTTAAATGGAGCTAATTAAGCAGGAGGGAATGAGGGAACGAGGCGTACCAGGGCCGTGGCGATGGCGTCCGGACCCACTTCCCCACCAGCTGAGACAACGCCGTCACTGTTTGCTCCAACTAGGTCTGTGCTGCCCAGCTCTTCTGACACAAACACATGCATGCATACACAGATTCATATGCGCACACACACAGAGATATGTAACCATACATACACAGACAAACACACACACAGACACACATGAGACACACCATTAGATACATCATGTTTATGCATTCATGTGCATTATGTGTGAATCTCATATGAGCTTAACATTTAAAGTTACAAAAGATATTTAACAAGGTCTTCCATCTTGATTTATGGCCTTGTTTCTGAGAGTGTGAACACAACATCAAGATGCAAAAGGCATAATGAGATCCATCAAATTGTGTCTGGACTCTGGATCACTTGTGCCACATGCATTCCTGCAGTCTGGTAAACACTAGCCTGGGGCTACAGCTCTATGTGCAGAGGCCATTCATTTTTCAGTAGACAATCATTTTTCCTCTTTGATGATTCCCTGTTACAAGAATTAGAATTCACTAACATCAGTCGCCACGGGCTACACGAATGGCATATGGTCACATGCTCAATTCCGTACTTAGGCACTGACGTCACTCATAAACCAATTAAAAATCAATTATATCCTCTTTTAAAAGGTCTGTATGTTGGCAGACAGCAACAGTCGACCATCTAGCCTCATCTTGTATTTCTGACAGAGTTTGGAATTGATTGAATTTGTTACCATTTACTGGTTAATTAGTTTAGGATGAAAGAAGCAGATGGAGTCTCCCTTCGCACTCTCTCTTTTTCTCTCTCCCTCGTTCATGTGTGTGTGCATCAGCGTTTACACACATACACACACACACACAGGAACACACACATACAGGAATACACACAGGAACACACCTACACCTACACACACAGAAGCACACCCACACATATTTAAGTATACACACAAAAACACACACACACACACTTTGTACCTTCATTCGATGGCTGTTGTGTGGACACCTCCCAAGCTGCTGGTGAGGAGCTTGCGGCCTTCACCTTGCAGCCCTTCCCTGAACTGGAGCGCTTTGACTTTGACGAGCCCTTGCCCCCTGGGCGGGGGGTCTCGCCATCAGCCATACTGGGCCAGCAGGCAGTGGCTTACACTATTCCTACCACAGTGCTACCCGCCTCCGTCTATGGGGAAACAGGGACGGCCACAGTTCACAAAAGGATCCTGTTGAAGGCATAATATTTCACTTCAGGGCAGTCTAGTAATCAGCGTTTACTAATCTGTGACTAAATTGATACACACATTCTGTTTTCAGTGGCAAAATTTCCTTTGGCAAAAAAAAAGAATGAATAAAAGCCATGCCACTCTTGGCCCAGTATGGCCAGGGGCAAAAATATAAATGTTAATTACCTACCAGTATGACAACTTGTCAACCACTAAGCCCTACAATGCTACTGCCAATGAGAGCTAACTAAGGGGGAAGTAACTGCCTATTGGTCATGGTCACATGGTGTGGGCCTAACAGGGCCTTTACATTGACAGACCTCTACACAAAAATGAATCCAAAGTACTTAGCACATTCTGTTTTTATACACTGACGTTTTCATGCATTGAAAGATTCAAAGATCTTTCTATCCAAGCTGGATAGAAAAATAGAAAACAACCACCCGGCCACACAGAGTCAAATAAGCAAAGATGTATTTAGCTGGATTTTATGTTATGTCTACATCAGGCTACCATGACACATCTCTCATTATCACACAGTCAAGACTAAGACTGTCACCAAAGTTTTCCATTTACTCTTTACTTGGTTGGTCCATTGGCACAAGCCCTGTCATGTTATTCTTCTGTGGGGATACTGTGTTGCCTATCTGCAGTGGATGAGTCATAAGAGAAACTCCTCCACTGTCTCTGCCCCGGGCCTCTCTTAAGGCAGCTAGTTTTTGGCAAAGGTCATCAGAGCACCAATCAAATAACACAAGAGACGCCTCATAAATCCCTGCTAATCCCAAGGAAGACCTTCAAATAAAGACCATCAGACACCACAAACACGTCTGGAGCAGGGGAACCTCCCAATCCAAACAGAGCACACAGAAGCCAGGAGGTGAAAGAAAAAGAGGGAGTATGCCTCTGTGACCAGATGGAAAAGGAGATGACTAACTTCTCTAAAGAACAGCAATGGATGTTTGTAGACGAAGAACTGTCCTCAAGGCTTACACTTCTTCATACCAAAATTGCAGTATATATCACATGAAAGGAACATTTAGCTCACTATCATGAAATACATAGCAAACCAGCAGACTATTTTCAAAGCACTAAAATAAAAGCAACCAAACAATATTTGATGATGTTTTTCATAGTTTCTGGCATCACAATAAGGGTGATTCAGTTGTTTAAACTACATAAAAGCCAACCTCTTACTGAATTGAAGCCAATTGAAAAATGCCTGCAGCAGTTAATTGAATACAATGCATGTTTACCGTGTGCTGTAGATTACTTACTTCTAAAATGGAGCTCTGTTGCACTACACTGGGAGAGAAGCCAGAAAACTCAATTGAAGGTCTGAATGTGAAGGCCAGGACGTCAGTCTGTAAGACAGTTAGGAAGAGTTGAGAAAGAGGCGGGAGGCTAAGGAGTCATTCATAAACTATTTATCTTTTATGAGCTGGTGTTGTCGCCATCCCTAAATATCACTTGTCAACACTTGCAGTTCCTCTCACTTTATTGAAGCTTTGATTCAGTTCCTACGTTGTCATTTTTCGAAGATGGTATGTAATAAAGAAGGTAGGTTATTGGAGGAGAGGCAGCTGGAGTAAGTAATAAAACATTTACTGAAAAAATAGCCCTGAAACTCAAAATTCCCTCCTGGGTTGAAATTCAGGGGAAACAGTTGACATTGATCAATAACATTAATATGAGCCTCTGAAAGTGCGATGAAACTTGAGACTGTAGAAAACCAAGACTCCCTCACTATACACTGCATAGTTTGCTGACCGACACTGCGGATAAACCTGCGCATAAATGGATAATTTCACACTGACTTCATTTTGAAATGCTAGACTGACAAGTTGAATAAAAGTCTGTCGTTAACAACCGCGTAATGAGATAACAGCTTTTTCTTTTTTTGTTTGTTTAAGTAGAAATTCTTATTTCTTAATGGTTGTAAAAATAACAGACAGATGTACTGTGCTGTACTGCAAATCCAGACGTCCTATTTATTCAGACGTTAACTACTGCTAGATGTACCGTAGACATGATCATTTATATCTAAAGAGATATCGACACCTCTTGCTTTGGTATCTAACGGCGCGCTAGTGTTGCAATTTTAAACTGTAGTCAAGATCGTCCTCTCAAATAAGGTTAGGCCTAACAGTTAACCAAGTTAAATATTTGTGTTATCTGATGTTACAATCTGACTCTGTTACTTCAAGTATCCTTCATCACCTACCTTTGACGGACTAACGCCACTTTATCTACAATTTTGACTGTTCCGAATGCATTCCAGTTTCAGTCGGCTTTTCTATCCACGGCGTAATTCTGAGAAGTGAACAAATAGTTAAATTAACGTTAAAGTTTGCTTCCTGACAATTTGGTGGTTTGCAGCTGCAGCGCGTGTGTATACGTAACCATAGAAACAGAGGAGCACGTGAGTATTGTGTGTAGTTGTCTCTCTTTTCTCTCTCCCCAGACAGTAGCTTAAACTGTACACAGTACTATACACAAGATATTTGTCGTACAAACAGTAAACCATGGTGGTGGATTGCCAGACATGTTTGCAGTGAAAAGATATGCATCATATGCAGTGAAAATGATATCTGCATCATAAAATCAGTAACCAGTCAACTTGCTTTGTTTCAGCAGGGCACGCGGGGACCTCAGATGTTTACTAAAGAAAATACTTAACGGTTAAAAAAGTTGGGCCTTCTCGAGAGATCAAGTAGGCTAGATTCAAAGAGAATTGGTAAGAATCCGTACTTAAAGCTATAACATATATTTTACTAAATCATTCTAATTATGTAGCCGAGGTACATTTTACTTGGGTGGTCTAAAACAGCAGCGTGTTGAAATATTTTTAAACCAAACTCCAGATTTGACTCAGATAGTCACGCTGTTAAGTGGGAGTGCGCAGTGTTGCGCATGAAATGAAGAGACAAGAGGAGTGTAAATAGGCTACTTGAGTTAGTTTGAAAATTAAGGCCTGAGGCATTTCTGTGGATTGTTAGAGAGCTACTTATTCAAATGTAAGGTAATGTCTTTCGATTCGATGAACTCCTGTCTCTTCACCCTCCATCTTAATGGGTGGTTAGGCGCAGAACAGGCTGAGGCTTAGGAGAATGTTGAGCTTCATAATGAAAAGAGTTTATGAAGTTCAACTACAGGTCTAAGCCTAGCATCTTGCAAGTCTAATTTAGCTTTCTGTCTTTATTCTGTAATGACACAAATGTCTTTATCAGGAATAGGATAGCTAATGTTCAAATGGATAAGCACCTATAGTATTACTTCCAGACAGCTGAGTTCCTTGAGAATTCTAATATAAAGTCACCTGCCATCACTCACCAATGTAAGTAACCCACTGCTCTAAGCAGCCATAGCAACATTTCTGAAGTGCATTTTCAAGCCCTTTTCTTTCCACAGCATTTAAATTCCTCTGAGTTCATAGAGCCACTGACAAAAGACAGCAGAGGAGTTGAGGTTCATGGCCTGGTTCTGCAATCTTTTATTTAAAAAAGGGAGATTAAACATTAAACCCTTTAAGCTCCTCAGAGTTGGGCTCTGCGCACGACTCTGATAATGTCACTAAGACAGTCAACTCTCACCCCATTTCTCCCTAACACTCCTGCAGGGCCTGCCATATATGCAGCAAATATACAAGCGCACATATATACACACACAGACATGATAACCGTAAAAACACACAAATGTCCCTTTCCCAAGGACAGTTTACCCTTTGGAATCCTTGTCATGTCCCCTAGGTCTGTCTCTGAATACATTGTTGGACGCAAATTCAATTTAGCCCTCAAGGGCAGATATGCTTTCAGAAAGTTTATTCCACAGACTACCCCACGCCCTTTAAAACAGCGCTGTATGAGCAATTGGAACACCCTCATTGTATAGAAAAAGAGACAATTTCAAGGTAGGCCTAACAGAGACAGGCACTTAAACAGCTATTCAAAGAAGTAAACCATTCAGACAGCCCTTTGATGGTCTCTAACTAAATGTCCTTAGAGAGTTTGAGAAGTGTAGGTCTATGCTGTGGGCACAGTGTGTGTGTGTATGTGTGTAGGCGGGTTTTCATATGATTCAAATGTGTAGGGTGAAGATGAGGCTGTGGGGGGCTAATACTCCAGCAAATGGAGACATTGTTCAAAGGCAAACAGCTTCAGACCTATAATGAGGGAGACCGTATGTGTGTGTGTGTGCGTGTGCATGCCTGTTTTAAGATATGAGTTAGTCATGCTACTTATAAAATATCTTTGATTAAATCATGCCATTTTCAGGGTTTCTGTACATGCGTTTAAGGTCCAAGCCTGTCTGCTGACATCCTCCTGTCTTTCATCAGTAAAGCGAGGCGAGATACAGCCAGCCACGTAGTCCGCAGCCTGCAGCCCGTGTGATATGAACCAGCATGGATGGTTAACCGAAAGACAGCACAGAGTCCCTCTGTGGCTCACCGTGTCACTCAGTTACTTGTGCATAAAGGCAGTGAAGGCAGAAGAGTACACAGTTCCGGAGCTGTAAGTCTGTGGCTCGCCTGACTTATCTGCCAGTTTCGGCACATATATCACTTAATGTTATCATGACCCAATGGGGTGTCACAGAGATTGCTCCTTAGTTAGATTGCTTTGCTTCCTGCAGGCTTAATTGTCTAATTGCTCTGCTTTTTGGGCTTTTGGGAAAAAATGCCATAATAACGCCTGTTGTGTAATTACAAAATCTAGAGACCTAAGAGTAGCTTTTTTTCCATGATTTAATACTTACTGCAAGGGTGTGGGGAAAAACTGCAGATATAATATGAAAATGTTTAAAACATAATTTAGAAAGAAAACGTATGCGCCTTGTTTCTCATCTTTGCGTTACATGTCCTGTACATTTTGCACTGCAAATTGACAGTTTCTTGTTTTTTTGTTTTTTTTGTTCATTCTTTCTCCCTCCGAGAAAACATACTTTCCAGTTTTATTCCAGTTGCAACTTGCCTCCAGAAATACTAATGTCATCTTAAAAGTATGTGTCTGACTGAAAAAAATACTGAAACATCCTATGGACTCCAATGTAAAAAGAAAACCCTTTTAATAAGTAATGCCTGGTCTGGGACTCAGCTAACTCTAACTCTCTCTCTCTCTCTCTTTCCCTCTCTCTCTCTCTCTCTCTCTCTCTCTCTCTCTTCTTTTGCCTTTTTAGATTAATGGTGGAGAGTGACTCTTTTTTCACTTCTTCATTTTATTTCTCAATAATTCATTTTTAGAGGGAAGAAATACCAGTGGGTTACTTGTTCCAGGATCTGAAAGAAGTTTGTGAGGAAAGTTCAAGCTCGGCCAAAGCCTTTATGTGAGACATCCCGCACTTTCAAGGATCTTTACAGGTTAAGATTTATTGAAATGTCAGGGCACTCTACCCATAAAATTCACTTTAAAGCGAGGGACCCAATTATTGTTGGCTAAGAACAACAGAAATAGTGGCAGGCATTTGTCAGAGAGCAGGTGCTCTGTTTTGTAGAAGAAGCAAATTTGCAATTGACAGTTCATTCAAAATGTTTTAAAACATGTTCCATCTGAGACTAAGCTATTGGAACGTGTTGTGTCAGAGGATGAAATGCATTTCTGAGACAATCATAAACCATAATGGCGCATAAAAATGCTGGGAGAATATCAATTCTAATTAGGACCCTCTTTATAAAAGATTCAAGAGTCAGTTGTTAAAGAATGGTACAATGGGTGGCGAAATCACACAAAAGGGAGGAATTTTCAATATTCTGCTTCCTGTCTTTAGAGGGGTCTTGGCTATCATTTAAAACTAGGCCTTTATCTTATCAGTGTAAATAAAAACTTTCTTTCATTTGATATATTACAGTGGCTTGTGGTTATAAACTCAAGCCACAGACTTCATTGAGTGTCTTGGGGAAATGAGGCATGTTTGTTTTATCCAAAAGATGACATTTTAGATGATGGGAAACTATATCAAGAGTATGACAGATATTGTTACCAAGAAATGGAGTGACAGTTTTGAAAGACTATAAGAATATTTTAAGGGCACAGATATATTACAAGAGACCAACGGAACTCCTCATAGTTTGTCTAAAAGTGCATTCAAGCCTGGAACGATAACTATAAAGATAACTGTAACTGTAACGATACTTCTATCCATACTGACCAACAATAACATAAGGCTGTTCCCATGTGAATGAGCTAATGTCTAAAATTCCATGGAATCTGGTCAACCATTCAAAAACTCACTCTGAAAGTGATGGCAACAATATTGTTAAATATGTCGTTGTTGTTGTTGTGGTCGTTGTGGTGTGGACGTTGTCATTCATATTAATGAGAACAATATATATTTGTCGTTATAGTTATCATTCTTGATGTGAACAGCCCTTAAGTCCAAAAGTTAGATCATATATCTTGATTGCAGAGCTAATCGTTCTGTGTGAGACAGCACTTGTGGCATGGGTATACTGTGTTGATAGACTGTACTAAAAAAATATATTTGTTTCCACCTTCGTTCGTGATTGTCTGACTCTGCTCCCTTGACACTGAGCATTCAATATCATAATGTCATAAAACAAACAGTTATGAAGATGGATGACTGTTAGCCCCAACAAAACAATATGTGTGTGTGTCTTAGTATTAGTTCTTCCAACTGCATCACTATCTTGGAGTGCACAAACCATTTATTTTTACAGCTGACAACAATGCATTCACTCTCTCTTTGGTTGGGTTCTCTAATTACGTTCCGCAACCCCAGTATTTCCAAATTAACCATGCATAGCCCATAAAAGAACTCACACTCCCCAGAAAAATATGTAATTGTTTCTTTTTCATTGACACACACTGAGGTTCAGAATATTACCATCACACTCATTATGTCTGATTACTCCCACTAGTCACCCTTTGGCCCTGTCTGGTCATGCTGTAAGTTTATACAGTCATACACTGACTCAACCATAATAAGACACAATATATTTAACATATTATCGAGTGCTTTATCAATAAATAATAATAGCACCATTTTAAGCACATTAACAATGTGGAAATAAAGGGAAAGAAAACATCATTTGAAGTCACAGGTTAGGCTACAGCTTGCACTTAGTGGAAGTGTGTGTGTGTGTGTGTGTGTGTTTCGGTGAGCCAGGTCCCCGTATTGATCTGTTGTGGTGTTAAAGGATTAAAAGGTTTGCCGTCCGTCTGGGCTGTTGACAAGGGTTGCGAGTCATTAGGGCCATTAGCGTTAGGCCTGCCCATCAATAACGATGTGGATGAGCCATCTCCTTGCCGTGGGGGGTGGAGAGGGAGAGGGGGCAGCTCCACTGCCACAGCCCACAGGCCAGGAAGGGAGTCAGGAGTGGGTAGCTGTCCTCTGTATGCTGGGCCTTCCACGAGTCCTTTTTTGATGGGGGTGATTTAATTTCAGTACAAGCAGGGGACTTTAGAGACAAGACCAGTATTCAAAGAGTTACATCAATGTGATTTGACTGACAGTGTGTGTGTGTGTGTTTGTGAGTAAAAGAGAGATGTGCACCTTAGTGTTGCATTGTAACCATGGAATGGAGCCGTTTGATGGTGTCAGTGTGTGCACCTATCTTTGCCCATCACATCCTCCAGGAAGGCAGTGTGTGTTTTCAACTGAACAGTTACATATTGGACTGAGCATAAAACTCTCCCTACTGCTAGTACAGACATACATACTGAAGCGTCTTGGTGTTTCTGTGACTAGGCAGACAGCTGCCTGCTTTGGAGCCACAGGTAGAACACTAAGCAGAAGTGACATTTCACAGGGCAAGTTCCAGCGAGATGTGCTGAGAATCAGCCTGTGAGCGACCCAGGGCGAGGATGGCAAAGTGGAGGGCCTGCCAGTTGTGTCGGAGCTCTGAGGGGCTGTAATGTTATTGGAAGTAATGGCCGTTTGCATGGATCGCCAAGTCCCAGGGCTTGTTCTGTACAAAGCGAGTGAATCAGTGCATATGGTGACGGAGGCTGTCAGCCAAGCTCTTACTGTCTGTGGTTCCAGTTCCCAGTGGCTCCTCAGATTTGTGTGTGTGTGTGTCAAAGTAAAAGTGCAGATATGTATAATCAATTGTGTGGATTAGCATTAGTGTGTGTGTGGGGGTGTTAAAGTGAGAGGTGAGAGTATCAAAGTGAGAGGTGAGAGTGTATATGGGTGCACACCTCACCTTGCATTACCTTTATAGACTGTGTGTGTGTGTGTGCTCCTGTAAGTTTTGGCCATGCCTACAGCTCGTCGTGTAGACTGCGCCCTTCGGCCATGTCCATGGCCCCAATAAGCAGCAGGGCTCCGGTGGTCTTGTCTGTCACCATGATAATGAAGGAATGGTCAACATAAAAAAGCTTGGGCTTCTCCACGTTCACCTCTTCTTCCTCTTCCTTGTCCTTCTCCTTCTGACCAGACTGGGAATCCAGCTCCAGAGCCGCCCAGTGTAGCACACCTCCCAGATGGAGGCCCTGCCCCTTTGCCCCACCCAGGCCAGAGAAGTCAGCCTTCCCTTGGTCCCATGCGTCCGCCAAGCCTAGCGATGACAGGGCAGCCTGGGATGAGGTTTAGAGACAGAGAAAGAGACAGAGAGAGAAGACAAAGAATAATGAAAGGCCATTTAGTGTTCCACTATGGAGCATTTCCTTGTCTTCCTTTTTGCAAAAGAGGCATATTGGGGGAATACTACTTTATTAAATATGTTACAGAAAATACAACTGGGAATTTTAGTTTGGAAAAATATGGAATTATTGTAGGAATCCTGCTAGCGCTGGATAATATGGACATAATACTTCCACATTATTTTGGGGGCTGTTAAGGTCAATGGTGAGAGCACTGTGGCAGAACAGTAGCTCTTGCTTGAGAGATGTGTTTTTTTTTCTACCTCTTAACCCTGCAGCAAGGGGTTGTGGGAAGGAACCAAACAGCCTTTTCTAGGGCAGGTAAAACCATAACCGCAGAACAATGTGTGCAAAAAAGAAAACAACAGAGAAGAGTGGTGTTGAATCAATACTCCTTTGAGCTATTTCTCTGTTTCACATAGTTCTCAGTGCGTACACATTCCTTGGTTGTTCCCCTGCTTCTTTAAATGGTGACAGATGCCCTTGTTTTGGAGCTGCAGTACAAACTGGGCGACAGCAGCCGCAGTGGATGGCAGCAAGGGACGGAAGCAGTGGTGCCGTGTGTGTGTGTGGGTGGGTGTGTTGGGGGGAGAGAGTCCGGGAGGGGAGGATGAATAATTTAGAAACGATCCCTCTGACCCGCAGCTCCTCCGTTTGTTTTCCTTCTGATATGAATTCGGCAGGGAGATGCCGGCTGACAGGTACTTTATATCTCCACAGATGAGGTCCGGTATAAACACAACTCTTTTCCTCACCACAGAAAGGTGAGAGATGGAGAGAGAAGGAGGGAAGGAAGGAGAGAGATAGGGAGTCTGCATGCTTGTTCTATGTTTTCTTTCCCTATCTATACATTTCATCGTGATTTTGGCAACATTTCTGTTGTTGTTGTTTAAACAGTAATGCATATAAAATGTATTCAAATGAACTGAGAGCAACATAGAAGGAGAGAGAGGCTGTCTGTATGCCTGCTTTATCACATTTCTGTATGTTTCTGTGCCATCAGCATAACATGGGATATGACACTTTCGTGTTTTGGTGACACTTTTGTGTTTAAACAATCTGTCATATAAGAAGGTGACGTATAGAGAGAAAGTCAGGAGGAGAGAACCATCCCTCTGCAGTGTCAAAAAGCTGCCGTTGACAACCAGCTGCCTCCATTTGAAATGATAATGAGTAGTGTTATTAAACGGGCTACAGACCTTCTCTCCTTTGCTCTCTTGCCTAATATACTCCACACTCAAGCCATTCAGCTGGAAGAGCACAAATAATGGCCAGGGCTTCAATGACTTTACAGGCACAGGCTAGATATGCACTTTAATGATATGAATTCTTATAGGCATGCAAGCAGTCCTCTACACAGATAGCAACTGATAGAAAGAAAAACAGAAAGAATGAGAGAGAGAAAGAAAGAAATGTTTAGTTAAGTAAAAGTTGAAATTAGGATAGATTGATTGAAAACAGAATTAATTAGAGACAATATTGTACAGGCAGGCTTAACATGTATGATCTGAACTGAGAAAGAAGAGAGAGGAAGTGGAGGACAGTGAGGAATGTGGTCACTTCCAGTTTTGGTCATCATTTGCTAACCTTGTGGGACCTTACATAGTCCTCTGCATTCCTTTTACCATTGTCCCCAAATGGAGACACACACACACACACATTGAGTCCTGCTGCTCTAATGCACTTGTATTGTCCTCATCCATTATTTGTCCCCTCCTCCTCCTTCCGTCCTCTCTCTCCACTTCATCACTGTCTTTCTCGGCTCCTGTGCCACCTCGCCAGCATGTTCATCTCTCATCCGCCCTTTCTGCGCGCAGTTTTATTCCTCTCTCTCTCTTCTCTCCAACACACTCCCTCCATCTCTCACTCTCTCTTTTTTTCCTTTAATCCTCCTGTCAAACTTTGCACTTGCTCTCCAGTCAACAAAACACTTTTTCTTCAGTGCACTTTTCTCTCCCATCCCTCCCTTCTTCTTTCTCTCTCTCAGCCTGTACTGTTGTTATTATTTGATTTTGAGATGTCAGTTCACGTTCAGCATTATTTCTGTGGGACTGCGGTGTGGCGGGTGAGCAGAACACACTGAAAACAACGGCTGTCACAACAATTCAAGACGAGTCCAGAATTATCATAGCTAAAGAGCATGACGCTAAAAGATAGATGTTACATTTCGTTCAGGTTCAGCACGTAAGCTACATTATGTCTGTAGTCCCTGTTGTAGGGGACAAGTCTTGGGATTATGGCTTGTGCACAGGCTGAGAGCATTATGCTTCTGCGTTACCTAACGGCGCTATTCAGCCGGGACAGGCGGAGCCACTGCCAGAGAAATACATTTAGCAACTGCATGCCATTATCAGCCAGCTTGTGTAAGATTCAGAAGACCTGGAAGCAGCAAAGAGAGTCATCTGTTCTGTTTTTAAAGACGGAGTATGAGAGAGAGAGACACTGGAGAGAGCTTTTTTTTTTTTTTTTTGCAAACTTCTCCAACATGGGCAGTGCAGTCGTGCTTTGTTTTCCTGACAAGGATGTCATGAAGATTTCAGGTTTGCCATTTGTGAAAGATTCAGTAGCAGGCGGCGTGTTGATGCCACACTGAGCTATGCCCCTTGTTCCAACTTCTCCCTTCTGGCCCGCCAGCTCAAGATGGCACTCCAGGGCGTGTACATGTGTGTGTGTATGTGTGTGTGTGTGCGCACGTGTGTGTGTATGTATGTGTACGTGTGTTTGTATGTGTCGCTCAGCCCGTGCAGGCCTGACCTATTATCACACGGGCAGGAACATAGTACATAACTAGTTTCTCTCTCGTGCTTCCTGTCAGTAACCATTACCTTCACAGAAATCCTTAGCAGACCACTTGCCATATTGATTGTGCAAGTTGTAGAAATAGGCATCCATTTCTCCCTCTCTCTCTCTTTCACGCTCTCGCTCGCTATCTATCTACTTCTCTACATCAATCTCTTTTGTTTACTTGCTCTTGAAGGTTAAAAGAAAGAAATCCAGCCGAATTCACTCTCAACAAAGGCGTTTCAGGAGGACATTCATTTCATTTTGAAGCGCAAACAGGTCTTAAATATTGATCATCCCAGAGACACTTTGAAAGGTGTGTGTGTGTTGGGGGGGGCAGATGACAGGGCACAAGAGAGACAGCCATGGCTACAACTGAGCCCACACATGCACGTCACTAGTATTTGTAACACACCGCTGCCTGCAGTGTAATAATTTTATAATCAGACTATTTTATTGGAGCATTGGTACATTGGTAAGGTGTTTAATACTCTTAAAATATGAATTGCTCCTGATGAGAGATGGTCTTGGTTTCTTTTAGCAAACCACATCAAATCAATGCTGCATGGCCAATGCCTGACTTCCTTTTAAAACCTGACGTGAATCTCTTCTGCCATGGCACACTCCTGTCCAGGCCAGACATCGTGAGGCTGGGGGTCCTTTGTACATCTCTGATCACCTCCAGCAGCCTCTATTGTAGAGCATAGCCTACAATTTGTTTTAAACCTCTTTAAATGGCAGTGCATAGACAGGCCCTGTGGCTTTGATAAGACCCAACACACAGTGGGCTTTTGCCTCCCATATTAAATGGCAGGCACAAATGTTTTAATTAATTTCTGGCAAGGCTGGAGCCTGCTTACGAAACCTGTTGAGAGTGCAAAAGAGGAAGAGAGAAGAGAAGAGGGGAGGGGGGAATGAAGAGAGGAGGTAGTGAAGGAGAAATCCAAAACTGCCAAAGGGAGAGAGAGAGAGAGAGAAAGCAGGGTTGGTGCTGCCTCACAGCTTTGGTGTAGACGGTGTGTGTTTTTGCCTGTGTGTGTGTGTGTGTGTGTGTCTGTGGGTTGGTTGGTGGAGGATTGGGGTTGGGGAAGTGGGGGGTGTTGTGTGCGGAGGCAGACAAACAGAGAGCGCTGTGATGCGTCACCTCCAATGACGCTCCTAGCTCGCGCTAAAGCACGTCTGGCAGATGGAGACGAGAAGGGGGCGATGGTGTGTGTGTGTGTGTTTGGTGGGTATGCAGTGAGGGAGGGCGATGTGGGGACACAGAGGAGATGACACAGACAGAAGCCAACTCTGAGAGAGGGAAAGAGAAAGAGAGAGGGAGAGAGAGAGCGCGAGACACTCTCACAGCTCATGGAGCGAAGAGGCGCCGAGCTCAGCAAGAGAGTTTTCCTCTCTTTCTCTCTTATTCTATTTCTCTCTTGCACTCTCTTCCGCCACATTTCTTTTCCTCTCTCTCTCCCTTTCTCTCTCTCTCACCCCAACTCTGAAAAAGTAACTGACTCTCTCTCTATTTTGTTTCACACTCCTCCTTTTCTCCTGAAGTTCTGCACACTTCTCTGCTCCACTCCTCTACTTTTTCCCCCCTCTTTTCTCTGGGTGTGTTCTTCATCCCCCTTGCCAAGCGACCCACCACCAGCACCTCTTCCCCTTTATCTCCATAATTCATCGGAGAGATGAATTGTGTGTGTGTGTGTGTGTGGCACGGCTGCATGCAGTTATGCAGCTATACGTCCAAGTGAGGCATAAGCATCAACAAGATCAACATGAAAAGGCGTGACTGCCGCCCATGAATAATGTACAGTGGGACAGGCAGCGAACACACTGCAGAAGCTGGGGGCATACAACTGTGCTTCACACACACAAGTTCGGAACAAAAGTGCTTATGTGTGTGTGTGTGCGTGGAGAAGGGGTAGGAATGCACGTGTACGGTGTCAGACTGACGCCCCAGATTCCACACACATGTTTTATTCAGTCGCCTAAGGAGACACATCGAAGAAAGAAAAAAAAATTCACAGGAAAAAAAAAGTTGAAATGGGGGGAAAAAAAGAAACGTCTTTTCAAATAATTCTCTCCGCTTGTGCCACTAATGTCTTATTCACACACTTGCACTGCATGTCTCTGTGGACCTGCCACACTGTCAATACAAGAATATATTTCTCCTTCCTCATAGTAAACACTCCGCCCCTCACACACACACACACAAACACACTTACGACCATCTTGGCCAGTCCGACTTTACAACATTTATTGGCTCATGAAAAACCATGAGTGCTTCCGCCGACAGACACACACACACACACACACCAGTGAACAAACACTGCAGTTATTTATAACCTTTCCCTCCAGTAATTCACGCTTCCTAATTCATCTTTCTTCACACCCTCTCCACCCCCAACCAACCAAACACACACCAGTGAATAAACACCTCACACCTTTCCGCACACCGACATATGGTCCACTGGCTGGAGCACATATGAATTAATCAACCAATAACATGTGAGACAATGATAAGCCTTTAATCAGGTAGATTGGGTTTTATGAGTCATCCAAGTCAATTTACAACCTGCCGCCGCTTCCACCGGGCCCTAGGACATGTTTATAGGACCATGTTTCTTCTCCAAAGTCATATTCCAGCTGCTAAGTCGCCAGGGGATTAGCCATGATGCTAACAGCCATTTACATGCTCTTTTACATGGCATCTCATTGATAGCACAACATGGACTCATCTGGCGCTAACAGCACAGGCACGGCTGAGGGCTAGCAGAGCACAGCCCAACACGCCGAGCTAATGACACACTGGGCGACATCATTATGGGTGACGCCGAGGGCAACAACATGGCTGACAAGCATGCAGGCCACTGCAACATGACAGACAACCTAAAGTCAGATGGTAATGAATTTGGGACAGTGACAGGGGATTGCTGTGGTAGTAGAGGAAGAGTCTGAGAGACACCATGGCCATCAGACATCATTAGTATTTTGTCCAGCATTGATTCTTGAGGCTGGGGTATTGCTTGTGGACGAGGTCTTAAGGATTGTGTGAGGAGAAGGGGTAGGAATGCACATGTACAGCATCCTGTGAACATCCTGTGAATGTTCACATGTGCTTCTCAGAGTGTCAGAGCTGCTTTGCACATCTGTATGGGTGTGGATGCAAGCATGCTGTGTGTGTGTGTATGTATCTTTGCATGTCTCGGTCTGCCTATGAGTAATGTTAGTTTTAATTTTTATATGAGTATTTCTCCCTCTGTGTGAGTGTGAGCATATACTGTGCACATATGTGTGTGTGTGTGTCAAAGCTGTGACACTCATTAGGAGGTAGGAGTCTCCCATTGCCTAGCATCTTCCATTGCACCCTGCAACTTCTTGCCGGCCCACAGAAGTTATCTATAGCCCAATGGCCACCCCCTAACTACCGCACACACACACACACACACACACAGCCCCTTAGCCTGTTAAGGTCTCCTGTCCTGTTGCCTCCCCTTCCCACTGCCTACATCACACAGACACACAGCCAATGCTATCACCTCTGGAGTCTAATTCCCTTCAGCACCATAACCACTTTTCCAACTCTTTTCAAGCAGTCTGCTACCACCATGTCCTCCACCTACCCAACTCCCCTCTCCCCATCTCTCTCCCAAACATCAGCACCTCCTCCACCCCCTTATCCCCACCTTCCATCTTCCTCAGACATCCCCTGCTCAGCTCTTCTCTCTCAAACATGACCTCCTCTGCTCCCCTCTTCCTAATGCCAAGCAGATATTCTTCGATTTTGACGAGATTTCAGTCTGTGAATCAGTCGAATCCAACAAACATTTTCCCACTTGGCTAGCAGGCTTATTTAGGTCACACAGAGCAGGCTAGGCCTCCACAGACATCCACTATGCACAGGTCCCTGCAGCAAGGCATTATGGGCCTCTACTGGGAGCGAGCATGGGGACTGCACATGCAAATCAGCATAAGGGGAGTCTGACCCAGTCTGAAGACTTGCATTAGAGATAGGGGGTAAAGAAGGGGCCAAACCTGAAGACTTGCACAGGAGACATTGGGAGAGAGAGACACACAGAAGGAATACACAGCCTAAAGACTTGTGTAAGAGACAGGGAGAAAGAGTGAAAGTCAGTCTGAAGACTTGCACAAGACACATGGGGAGAAAAACGGGAACTCAGTCTGAAGACTTGCACTTAAAGCTGGGGGAGAGCAGGAGAGAGGAACAGATGGAAAGGAGAGGCAGTGGAAGAGGTTTGAGCAGAGTTAATAGTAAGGTCAGACAGCATGACATGCAGGAACTCTGCATTACTTGCTTTAGCAGAATGTGTGTGTGTATGTGTGTGTGTGAGAGAGAAAGAGAGAGAGGATTAGGCTTACTGTGCATATATGAGTGTGTGTGTGTGTGTGTGTGTGTGTGCACGCACATGGGTGCACACGTGTGTGTGCATAAGGGGGCGAATACTGGAAGGCAAATAAAAGGCTTATAGAATGTTCAACATATGAGTAGTTTTGTGTGTGTGAGAGAGAGAGGGAGAGAGAGTATTTAGAGGAGAGTTAGGGGTCAGGGACTGTGACCACAAGGGAGTCTCACGTCATGCACTGTCTTCCTTTGTCTTTGCTTGCACACGTGTGTGTGTGCCTGTGTGTGTGTGTGTGTGTTTGGCCATCTTCGAGAGGGAACAGAGGTGCACGGTGGCGTCTCGCCTCCATCATCAGGCTCCATTGGTGTGCCTGGCGGGGCTTTGGGCCATGCTCAGGACCCTGACAGGCGGAGGTGTAAACATTATTAACGCGCCGAGATGGGGCCATGTTTGCTCGCCTCCGACCCAATCACAGGAGATGGGGGAAGAGAGAGAGAAGTGAGTGAGGAAGGGAGGGAGATAGAGAGAGAAAAGTGAGGGAGAGAGGAAGGGAGGGAGAGAGAGAGGTTAGTGGAGGAAGTGGGGTGCACCAAACAGAGTTAGCGGAACTCACAGCAGCACCTCAGGGGATAAAAGGAGGAGACAGCATTAGAGAGCTGCTGTGGGCTTTCTGCAGTGCTTTTTCTGAAAATAACACTAACTCTGAGAGAGAGAGAGATAGATAGAGAGCAAGGGAAAGAAAGAATAAAGAGAGTGAGAGTGAGAAAGAGTGGGGAAATCACAGAAAAGGCAGAAGGGAGAACAGGGCACAAAGAGACAGACAGAGGTCAAGGAGAAAGAAAGAGAGAGAGAAAGGAGAGAGAAAAAAATAGATATAGACTAGTGGTGGATAGAAGTAAGTGGAGAGAGGGAGGGCTAGAGAAGAGAGAGGGAGGGAGGAATAGAAAAAAGAGCTATAGGCGGGGAATGAACTGCAGACGTGATGGAATAAGGACAGAAGGTAGAGAGAGGAGGCTTGAGGTAGCCGCGGCTGCTGCTGCTGTAGACAGTACAAAGGACTAAGACATGATCAAAAAGAGAGGGAGCGGCAGAGAGGAAGAAAGAAAAGGAGGGCGAGTTGTAAGGGCAGAACATGAAGACAAGAATAAGAGCGAGAGTGGTGGAGAGAGTAAGTGAGGGAGAGAAAACAGGAGAGATAGCAGTAGAGAGAGTGAGTGGTGGAGAGAGAGCGAGTGAGAGAGAGTGAGAGTAGTGGAGAGAGAGTAGAGAGTGAGTGAGGGAGAGAGAGAGTAGGAGAGACAGTGGTGAAAAGGAGAGAGTGAGGCCGGCTCAGCGGGGAATGCTGTCAGAGGCTAATACTGCTCCTTTCATGTCAAGTAGTGAGCGATGGACCGCTGGCCTCTACTGCTGTTGCTGCTGCTGCACCACACCACAGATGGACATAAATGTCTGCCTGTGAGGGGAGGGGTGTGTAGGTGTGTGTCTGAGAGTCTGTGTGTATGTGCCTGAGAGTGTGTGCGTATCTCAAATGTACGAGTGTAACCATCTAAGCTAAAGTGTGTTTGCCTGTAATTGATGTGTCAATGTAACTGACAGTATGTGTGTGTGTGTGAGAGAGTAAAAGTGTTAAATTTGTCAGTAACTATCTCTAAGTGTATGAAAGCGAGAGAGAGAGAGACAGTGAGTGTATGTGTGTGTCTGTGTAGCTCACTGCGGCGGCGGCCGGGGGTTGGGGGGGTTGGGGGGGGTGGATCTGTCACAGCGAGTGTGGTGCTATTCCAGTGTGCAGATTTGAAAAGGGCTGGATGTGCCCCTATGGAAGGACCTCCCTCTGATGAGAATGTCAAAAGCGTGCTCCTTGGGGTGGCCAGACACGCTACAACATGGCAGCCCGAGTGTCGGTGCACATCTGATGTCGGAAGGAGTTCTCGCCAGCAATCCGTTTAGCAGCTCATCCTCACACACACATGCGTGCTCTTACACACAGACATGCACAAAGACATGGACACACATTTACACACACACACACATTTACACACACACACACACACACACACACACTATATGGCCATGTACACACACTCACACACACACACACCAACTCTTTTTTTATAGCTTAACGACACAATGTCCTCACACCCCAGAAGCCTTTCAGGCCACTCTCCTCCTGGGAAATAGCTTCACTAGGCTTTTCCTTGTATCTGTCATGTCGAACTAACCTCCATTCCTGTTCGCTTTTCTCTCCCCTCCTCTCTGGCTTTTTTCCTTTTCTCATTCTCTCTCTGCCCCCATATCTTTAAATTTTTGCTTTCTCATTCTCTCTCTTTCTCTCTCTCTCTCTCTCTCTCTCTCTCCTTCTCTCTGTCTCTGTATTCAGTACACTTTTCTTTTCTCCTACTTTATTTCAGCAACACTATTTCCTCCTCTTTCTGGCTGTCTTTCAAGTGCAGATTTTTGGTCTTATAGGATGCTACTGCCGAGATACCCTCCAGAGCCCTACATCCCCAGAATAATACCCCTCATTTGGGCAGACCCCTCACCCAGCAACCCCCCCAAACTCCAGATCGACAGTTGTCTGGAGGTAGCCCGCAGGCTACGTCCCTGCTTTGGCCCCCGTGGGCTCCCAAAATCCCTAGCCTTCCGATTCCTCCATGGCCTCTCTGCCTCAATTCACACCCCAGATACTGCCTCCGTGCTGGAACACATGGGACTGGAGGACTCAGCAGCCCGTGCCCTGGCCTCAGCAGCCATCGCCCAGGCTCAAGAGGTGGGTGATGGTTCGGGTCTGGTGATTCTACTGGGCACAAGCCTCCTGGAGCAGGTGCAGGTGCTGCTGGGCCTGGGACTCACCCAGCAGGAGGTGGAGGAGGGGTACCGATTGGCCTGCGGCCAGGCCCTGGAACTTCTGGACAGGGGAGGGGTACTGGTTCAGGCTCATCTGGAGGACCTGAGAGAGGAGAGGCAGGTGGCCGGCGTCCTCAGGGTCCTGCTGTCTACCAGAGTGCCGGATATGGCCGACATGCTCGCAGAGGCCGTGGCACACTGCTGCGTGCAGAGCTGGATGAGGGACAAACAAGGAGCCATGACCTTTGACCCCAACACTATCAAAATCATTAAGACCATCACTCCCGATGAAATGTCAGAGGAACTAAAGAAGTGTCCACAAGAAGCGAGTGATGAAGAACATAGAGAAGAAAGGGTAGATAAAAAGCAGGAGGTCACAACCACCAATAGGCAACAGGTTCAGGGAGAGAGGGATGAGGAGCCAGACAAAGAGGAGGCAAAAACAGAGGAAGAATGGGTGGTATGTGACTCGGACACCAAAGAAGTGAAGCCAAACAGAAACCAAGAGAATGATGAAGTAGGGGTGTATGCTGGAGCGACAAGAGTACACGACAGGGAACAACTGCTCATAGATCAGTTTCTGAGTGATTATGTCGGTCTGAGACCCACAGAAAGGGTGCCCTCAGCCCAGGCTCACAGATGCTCTGAGAGGAGCTATCAGGAGCTGGAGCCAGACAAGGACTGGGAGATCCTAAGCCTGAATCTGGAGGAGATGTGTCTGGAGGGAGAGGAGGGAGCGGATGGAGGGGAGGGCCTGGGGAGGTGGCAGACAGAGGAGGCAGAACACCACCTCCTGAAGAAGCTGCGAGCGCTGGACGATGGGACGATGAGGAGGCATGAGACGATGAGGTCGGCGGGGGGCACAGCAGCAGCAGCACTGAGGAGGAGCACAGCCGCTCGCAAACACCTCCTCATCAAGGGACTGCTCCGACTCAGCAGAAAGTACTGGGTGCCGAGAGGTCGGGTTCAGGGACCTGGAAAGGGACACAGTCAGGTTGGGGAGTTGCATGGGGTCCAAAAACGTGGGCCAGTCCGGAAGCCGCACAGGCCCATGGGAAAGGTACGAGGTCCTCAAAGTATGGGTAGGAAAGCGCAGCACCCAAAGATAAACTCCCACATCTCAAAACAGGACCCTCCACCAGCTATACCCTTGCAGGCAAGCTTAGACACGGACCAAAAGAACCAGCAGGGTGTCACCATCACACTGCACAGCCCTGACCAGGAGCTTCTGGAGCACTGTGAGGCAGCCATTGGGGCCTGCCTGAGGCACTACGGAGCTATGCAGTCGGACCCGCGGCTGGTGTCAGGTGCAGGAGCTGTGGAGGCGGCGCTATCGGCCCAGCTCTGCCAGTACGGGCTCACGCTGCCAGGCCTGGAACAGATGGCCGTGCACAGCTTTGCCCAGGCCCTGCTGGCGCCAGTGCGGGTCCTTGGGGAGAACCGGGGGACGCCCGCAGACATGGCCACCACTCAAGTGCATGAGGCACTCCGCCGACAAAGACGGAGCACCCAGGGACCTCACGAGAGTCTGGACGAGGATGAGGGTGACCTGCTCGAGTCACTGGAGTGTAAACGCAGTGCTCTAAAAAAGGCAACAACAGCTGTACTGTCCGTCATGTCGGACCTCCGCAGCGAAAGCCCAGGAGAGAGCGGAACCAAGGCCAAGAGCTTAGAATTCTCACCGGCACCGGAGCCAGAACGTCAGTCTGTCCAACAGCCATAACAACACTACAGGCTAGAGTCCCAGAGTCCTGATGATTATTACATTACTTTACATTACATTAAATTAGATTCATTTTGATTGGTAAGAATTAAATATATGACTTGAAAAAAAAAATGTTAGTGCAGTCTCTTGATGAGGTAAGAAACCCATACTCTCTCTGGGCATGAGTTCAAGTCTGAATGGTTTAGATTTTCAAACTGCTGACAAAACTGTAGTTTTAGCTCCTAATGCTTCAAAATGGAGTCTCTTTGGAGGACACACAGGCAGCCAAAAGACACAACAATGTTGAAAGTAAAACGTACTGTTAAAATAAATGGCAAAGCAGAAAAATATATATATATTTAATGTGTGGAACAAATACCTACTTCAAGTACTTGCTACACACATTAGCATTATGCTGAGGAGATATTTTGGCTTGTCTTCTTCAGTTTTAGAGAGTACCCAGTTTAACTTTGTCATTTTTCTGAAAGCTTTAAATATCACCAAATGCTTCCTGTCCTGGGCACATTTTAGGAAGAGTCCCTGTTGTTTTTGTGGCACTTGACGGCTGAGTGCACAGGTGACATTAACTTTCAGCAGGGCAAGGGTATTTACTAAATGTCAAACCTTGAGAGACTGTCGAAAGACAATCCAAACACATTAAGTAATTGAAGTGGGAAGAAAGTGCTAATGTCAAAGAAGAAAAGGATCAAATTAATTGAAAGAGAAAGGCAGAAGCTGTAGGCTACATGTATTAGCCAACAGTGTGTACTGCCCGTTTTATGTCTAATTGTCAAATGACAATGATCTGTGGTGGAATAATGACATACAGTACTGTGAAGTACCCTACTATATATATAACTGTTTGGGTAAAAAGCAGGAAGCAAACTGGAATGACTGAGGGCAGTCTTTTCATAGAACGCAGCCCTTGCACTCACTAGCGCTATCTGGGCAACACAGAGCTTTGGCATATTCTTTTTTAAGTTTGCCAGATAGTATATTTCATCAACTGAGAACTAACAAAGTCTCTCTGCCTGTTGAGACAACAGAGACTGTCAAATGAACAATCATATAACCAACACTATGAAATTTATTTTCATGTTTTGAGCCAAGTAGCTGCTGAACTCCTGTTTGTAGTGGTTTAACATAGCAAAGCCCTTCTACAGGTTGAGCAGGCTGGTTGCTATGGCGTAGCATACCTGCAGGCCGAGTCAGATGGTTGTCAAGTGTTATGTAACTCACTTGCAGATGGAGGGAGCTGGTTGTGATGGTGTAATGTTGCCTACCTGCAGGTTGAGGGTGCTAGTGAGATTGACTTTGGGCAGGGACAGGGCCATGCTGGTGTTGCTGAGTTTGCTGTGCCAACTCTGTACCATCTCCAGGGTCAGCAGCTTGTCCAGGCGCTCCAAGCCCTCCACATGGAAGGGCAGCAGCAGCAGCATGCTTGCCTGACCACCCCACAGGCCCAGCTCCAACATCTGGACCATGTTCTCCATGTCCTCATAGTGCTGGTACCAACCTGCAGGAGACACATACAATAGGAATGAGTAATAAAGTGAGTGATGGGAGAGAAGGATAAAGGGAGAGAGTAAACGAGTGAGTCAGTAGTTGAGTGAGAATGAGTCAATGATAGAACAAGTGAGGGAGTGAGTGAATGAGTAAATGATGGGAGTGAGAGTGTGCATTAAGGAGTGAGTAGGTGAGTGAGGTACATGTCGACTGAATGGAGGAGTAATCCTAGGTACAGGTAGGCCTATTTGGATTAAACTACATTAGAATAGCATGCTGTAGGTGAGGGTAATGATAGATTTCAGGTTGGCCAGATTTGCATTGCAGGAACTGATAGTGGCATTGAACCCACCACAGGCTTACAACCCTATACTTAAGTGTATCAGGGAGCATTCAGAAATGTGTAATGACATTTTCACATTTGAAATTCAGTGTTATGAGCCACAACTAATCTCTTATGGGGCATAATGATAAAATGAGACAGCCCTTTCTAGTACCATACATATTATGCAGTCAATGTGAGAGAAACCATCTGACCCTGCATGACCTTGTTTCAGACAGAATTAAAGATGACACTTCTGAGGGTATGGAGCATGTGTGTGTGTTTGCTGTGTGAGGGTCCTGTTGCATTCAGAGGACAAACATGTTTTCACTTATTCTGAGTGATAAATCACACACGTATTTCTTACACTTCCAAGCACCACATCAAAAGTTTAAAAGGCCTACCACCATTTCCAAAGGTTAGCAACATAAATGTTAACAGTTTTGCTTTAGAGATCAAATCAAAGGCAAAGTGAGACATCGGCAGCTCTGCGTAGAGGCAGAAAAAGCTAACATGATTTAAACGGCTAATATGTTTTTTTTTCCTCCCTCTCTCTCTCTTTCTCTCTACCTTCAGTGTTGTTTATTTCCCAGGACAACTGCCAGGCAATTCTTTTTCCTCCTTCCCTCTCTCTTTCTCTCTCTCTCTCTCTCTCGCCATATTGCTCAAAAGTTCAGCATGAGAAGAAACAGCATCAATTTTCTGAAAGATGGATCAATGAAAGCATGTGGCTCTAGGCCAGAATGGAAGTGTATGGCAAAGAGGCATAAACTGCGCTCGGTATGATTCCATCCGACTCCTCAAAAAAAAAAAATTCCCCCGTAGATTTTTTTTTTTAAATACATAACATCACAGGAAGTCCAATCTGACCTTTTTACTAAAGCGATGAATGTCTCAGGAGGAAAAAATAAATAAAAATAAATCAAATTTAGAGAAGGAGCAGAGCACACGCCACTAAAGGTTGATACACCTTGCATCATTTTATACCTCCATGCTCTCCTCTGCATTTTAATCAGTGAAGTGTGTTTACAATGGGAAATGGTTTTGGCAAAGACAGGCTGTGTGTGGAGAGCTGGATATGTTATAGATGCACAGGCCTGCAGAAGCAAACACAGGTGACGTTCTGGGTATGCTACAAACAGATAGGCCTGCAAATGCAAACACAGGCTCTGGAGCACTGGATATGTTAAAGCTGCTATGTGTTGTCACTGAATACTTTTAGTTTCAAGTTGTTTTGATTGCAGCTTTGTTTGCATTGTGTTTAATTCAGCGGCCACACGTGGCAGAATGTGATATCATAAGAGAGCTGGCCCAGTGCTAGTTAGTTTGCATGCTAACTTCAGAGGATATGTGAACAATACAGTACTTCCCACCCTATTGCTGTTTCTGGGTCAGTTGTGGAGGGGTAAACCCCAAAATGCCACACAGCACTCTTAAGGGAAGCATAGGAAGGCCTGCTGATTTAAAGACTAAAGGCTGTAGAGTGCTGGATATGTTAGGGATGCATAGGCAGGCCTGCAGATGCACTGTGGGCACATTAGTAGACCTATGTACAATGATGAACATAATATGAAAAGCATATATAAAAGCAAATATGTTATTAGAAATGAGGTTGATCCTACATGAAGCTGTTCTATACAGATTAAATTTTCAATTTAAAAGTAAAGTTCACTGCTCAGTGGTGTGTTAGCAACTTTTTAGACTTAATTTTGGACTTATAGTTAGTAGACACTATCCAAAGCGACATGGACTCGCAACAGTGGGTTTGACAGTAATGCCGGTCGCCAAATTCTGTCCACTGGTCCTACTGCCCATGTCCATTTTGGATGCTAACTGGCTATAGCCAACCCATGGGTAAGACTGAAGATACCTGATCGATGCATCATGGGTATTCTTGTGTACTTGACTCCCAGGAAATTACGAAGGTCTTCGTTTGACTCCCCAAAGCCTCGGTCCCACAGACCTACACACAGATAAACAGGGAAGAGAAAAAACAGTAAATATGACTCATTCTCTCTCTCTCTCTCTCTCTCACTCTGCCGCTCTCATCTCTCACCCTCACGCTCTCATACAGTACGCCTACAGAGAGCACCACAGCAAAATATGCGCTGAACTATTCTTAGTGAAACCACAGGGCCAATTATACACATTACACAAAGATACAAAAGGGGGCTGAGGAGACACACAAAGAGAGAGCACTAAAGAGCACAGACATGAGAGAGTGAGAAAGAGAGAGGGAAAGGAGGGGGGAGCAATGAAGATTGGGAGGGATGAAATAGGGAGGCCCAGAACGCATTATTACAGTCCATTAAACTCATTACGTGCGCTAACAAAGATGAGATTCGATAAAAGAGACTATTAGTGGGGATTATGGGCACATGTGCTTTTCCCCGTAGACTCTGTGTCTGTCCCCTTACTCGCTCATCCATCCAGGACAGCCACAGTGGCAGAAAAGCTGGCTTCTGCTGCCACAGAACACAAAGAGGGGGAATGGGATGGAGTTGCGAGAGGGGTTGCAACAGGTTGACCTCCTGTTGTATTTCACAGAGTTAGAAATTAGTTCCATATGCTTTCGAACAAAGCAGCGTGACGGGGAATGGGGATCATCTCGTCGTCTTTCACCACATTACTGAAAAACACAAGACAACTAAGAGCTGAGGAGAGACAGTGGTCTTTGTCGTATGAATTACTGACCGAATTATGTCTTGTTAAAACCCCATAGGCCTCCAGTAATGTGTGGTAGAGTTTTGCAAAAAAAATCATTGTTCTCAATCCGTCTGTGACCTCAAGAGGAATGCTAATTAGCTAATCTGCTAATATGGTGTATTGACGCTTGTTGGAATTGAGATCACAGAGACGGGCACTGCTGCTAAATTGGTGGCGCTGGAGCGTTCCCCAGTTTTATATTACAAACTATGCCCTCCGCTGCCTGCCTGCTTTGCACACAATGCAACGCGATGCAGTGCCGGGAAGCGAAAAACAAAAACAGGGGGTTGATTACACCACGTGAGTCATGAGGAAAAAACAGGGAGATCTGACATGGGTTGGCAGAGAAGCAGTGAGAAACACACAGCGTCTCTAGACTCGGCCCGCGGCCAGTCCTTGCGTACCACACGTCGGCATGCGAGCGGATCTGAAAGCGGGCCTGTGAAAACGAGCAAGGAGGAAGTCTAGCCTTTCGCTAATTATCAGGCCCTTATGAAACATTATCCTCTGGAAACATCAGCAAAAACAAACACTAGCTTATTACCCCTGGAACAAGTCAGGGGATTTAAAAAAGCAGGCAGGCAAGTTCCTACTATACCTGACCACCTGAGTGCCTGGAATACCTCTGAGGATTTAGTGTCACCGCCAAAACTTGGCCGTCACTCAAAAGCAAAATGAGAGAGAGAGAGAGAGAGAGACAACCAAGGCAACCAAGATCCTGGGATTCTGCGCCGAGCCGTCTAGTCTAGACAAACAATGTGGACAGGCAGAGAGTTGGATGGCATGACCCACACAGCCAATAGAACTAAAGAAAGCAAAAAATCCCCTTATTAATTAGCATACCCAGAAAATAAACAATGCGGCAATTGTGAGGCTACAGTCTCGGAAGAGAGAGAGACGACAAAAAAGAGAAAGAAAAACAAGTCGCACCCATCCCTTTGACAAATACTTACCCAAACCACAAAAGACTGCACAGGAGGGAGGGAGGAAGAGAAATGAGAGAAAAAATATAAACGATAAACAAACCCTATGGAGGACAAGCCATGCCACCTTCCATTTCTCTCATCGGCTACTTGATTAGGCGAGGCTGCAGAGTTCAGGGAGAGACCGCAGGGCTGTTATTATAGGTTCAAATGGGCGTGCATTTGTTGTGGGTTTATTTTCGCCTTTGTTGCATTTATCTGTAAATGGGCTGTGGGCTGGGTGCAGCCAGTGTTGAAACCCAGTTTCTCCTCTCTCTCTCTCCCTCTCTCTCTCTCTTCCCTCCTTTGCATTGTTTGTTTTTCTCCAGTATGAACAAAGGCTGAATTAATGAACAAGTGTGGACTGCATTTCTCTGGGTAGGCCGTACCCAAGATCCCACCACACCGCCTGTCAATCTTTTTCTGTCTGTCTCCGCTGCTCTACATTTTTCTTCCTCTTTCTCCCTCTCTCTTTCCTTTAACCTGCATATACTCTCTCTTTTCTCTTAACCTTTGTCTATCACTCTCTCTCTCTTTATCTTTGTCTCTCTTTGTCTTTGGCTCTATCTCTTGGTCTTGGCCTTAGTCTCTATCTCTCCCTCTCTTGATGTTAATCTCCCTGTCCTCTATACTCTTCTAATTTTCACATGCCTCTCTTTCACCCCCCACTCACCATGCCCCCCCCCCCACACACACACACACACACTCACTCACACACTATCTTCTCTCCTCTCAAAGTCTTGCATTTGCTCTTCACTCCTCTTCTTAGCCCCTACCCTTGCTTACCTCTCCTCTTTCTCCCTCCCTTCGTCATTGTCTAATTATCTCTCGTTCTACATATTCTTTCTCTATTCACCATGTTTCCTTCTCCTCCCTCTCTCCCTCCCTGCTGCTTTTCTCTCTTTCTCTCTCTCTCTCTCTCTTTTTCTCTCCGTCTCTGTCTCTCGCCATCATCTGAAGAGCGGAGGGAAGGGAAGTGATGCTGAAGTGCTTTTAATTTTAGCCTTCAATAATTAACAATGAGGAGCGAGTGGAGCAACAAACAGCACTAGACAGCTGCTGGGGCCGCGCCAGGAGATGCTACCAATAACAATGTCACCAGGAAGCCTTTTCAGCCCTGCTGCCTCCGCCGCCGTGATGCAAATGGCCCTAGACAGAAAAGATATAGCAGCTAAAGTAACCAAATTACTATAGAGCACACCCACCACCAAGATCGTTACCATTTTATGGCGACAAACTGCACTGACACCACTGCAGCCCTCTCCACCACACCCTCATCCTCCATCCCTGAATTGAATTTTCATATAATCGTATTCATGTTCCTCAATCCATGGCGCAATCTAATTTGTGCGTTTTATCACCGATTTAATGGGAGCCGGAGAAACTTTCTACAGGCTCAGACTCATTTTTGTAATTAAGTCCAAACATTAAACAAAAGGGAAATTAATTAGATTGCTTATCAACGTACAGTCGTTTGTTGCTGTTGTAGTCTTCAGGGATGTCTATTGTCAAGGACTGCTCTTAAAGTGTCTCTTTTTTCACGCCTGTCTTTTTCAGCAGTGTGAACTTCTGATACCTGCCACCTCACAATAGAAGGAAACATTCTTAGGGCCTTGTTAGAGAGGTGTGCACAACCAACTGGATGACCCTATCTGCCCAGAAGTCAAGACGAGAACCAGTTGTTTATCTTGTGAAAAAAATAAAAAATACACAAAGAGATGAGACTAGACTTGAAGCAAGAACAAGGAAACATGGGGTCAAGGCCTGCTGTGTTTCAGAAAAAAAAACAAACAAAAAAAAACAGAAAAAGAAAGACAAGCGGTTTTGTCGAAGGCAGAAAATAAAAAAAAAAACTCAAGGCAGAAGACCTTGTCGTTGGAGGCAGGAAATCAGAGACTGTGGGCAAAGGTAGATAAATAAAAAATAGCAGCGGGTCTAAATATAGAGGTTAAGATAAGATGAAGAGCTGGGAAGAGGTTGGAGTGAGGTGGTGGGGGTGGAGACAGCGGCTCAGGCATACTGAGTCAGTGTCCAGAGGCTGGGCAGAGACATGGGGAGCCTCAGGGAGAGGGAGTGCATGGACACTTGTTACTCAATTATTCACAAAGACACATCACAGCCCACAGGAAGATAAATAAGCCTTCACAGATAGGCCACACACTCATTACTTATCAGGGGCATTGGCTCCCTACGATCGAAACACACACACGCGCATGTACACACATACATTTGCTGGAGAACTTTTGCATTTGTTGCTGGTGATTAAGCACTCAGCCACACAATCGTGAGAACACAATTATACTTTTGCCAAGAATCTAACGCATACAAACACACACACACACACACACAAATTATTCTGAGAACAAAGAGAGTTGTGTGCATTTAGGGTATGCCTCACACAAATATAGTGAGTGTGTAACACACACACAGACACACAAAATTAAACAACTACATCTTACTACACAAGTGCAAACTTTCATTCTGACAGTCTTGTGTGTAATGTTCATTAAAAAACTCAGTCGGGGTCTGGTTTGGAAGACACAGTCAATTCAACACAAAGGAAATTACCAGAATAAACGACTGAGTGGCACCCACTAACGCTAGTGCAGGAGGCAGCTGTGTTCTCCAGCTGAGCCTTTCCCAGTTCCTGTCCCTCTTACCTTTGAATCGCAGAGCATTGGCCAGGATCAGAGCTCCACTTTGGGCCTGCGGTTCTGTGCTCATCTGGGCCAACTTGGCACCACCACAGGCTCCCAGGGCCCAGGTCCGGAGGGCGGCCGAGTCGGACTGCTTCCCCCCTGACTTGGCCAACGGCATGTGGTCCAATCTACATGAGCCCTGGGCCTTCTTCAGGAAGCTCTGGTCCAGCCCGCTGGCTTGCTTAGAGAACAGGGCTAAGGCACCACGGAGAGAGTAGGCTGTCTTGTTGGCCTCTAGCATGGACTTCAGGGCCTGGGGGAAGCCTGCTGCTGTTGCTGCCCCCTTCTGGCTGGAGGACTTCAGGAGCTCCTGGATCTGGCTGGCAGTGGTGCCTTTGGAGGCTTCACCCAGAGCGTCCAGCGAGGCCGCCAGCATCAGAGGCGAGAAGAGGGCGTTGGTCTTCTGGGCATCATCGTTGCCAACGCGCAGGGCGCGGTACAGCCGCAGCCCCAGGGACCAGCTGGCTTGGTGGCCAACGCTAGGTGACTGGGCACCCTGATGCTTCTGAGGGGAGCCGGTGGCGGCTTTGGGGAACAACGCCCAGTCCCCCAGGACCACCAGCAGCAGGAGAGAGAATGTGACTGATCGTGATGCAGCAGGCAGCATGGCAGTGCTGTGAGAAATTGGAGAGAGTTGACCATTGGTGAGTGAGAACACAAGCAAGAGCAGGAGGCTGTTGTATGACAGTCAGATAATCATAAGGTCACGGGCAAGATTTCTGTTTACATCTCGTGCATTATTCTCGTGCATTATTCAGGCGTTGATTATTCAGGCTTTAAACAACTAGGACATGTTATATGTTTTGTGTCTCGGGTAGCCATTCGTCCGGTTTTTCAGCCTTCTGTCTGGACCAAGAAATAATGTCCTCATTTATAGCCGTATGTCCAGATTCCTGACACTTGCTACACTTAATAACAGACGATCTTTACAAGTAGTGGTGTTGAAAACAATGCGCTCTTTGCGTTCTGCGCTTCTGCATTCCGAGCGCAATAGTAAACATCAGCCGGCGCAGACGCACGCACTAAACTGTTGTTTTTTAACGTTCTCTAGAGTGAATGCTGGAACGTTGGATGGAAGGATAGCCTGCAAAGTGCTATATTCTCACATTACAGCGATCAAATCTCTCATGAAAACTAGATCCATACCATATATTAACTTGTTAATTGTACGCTTATTACCAATTATCAGACAACAAATATGCACATTGTCTTGTTTTTTCATAGCCTACATTTTTTTGGCATTTCTGCAAGAGAACTATAGTTGTAGGCTAAACCATAATAATCTCCAAAATAGTCAATTTTGTAAGGGTTGAAGGGGGAAACGCACATATATTAGGAGTGTCCTAACTTTTGACCCTTTGTCCACACTTTTAGTCTGGTCGGTGGTCTGGTCCACACTTTTCTTAGTCTGGTCGGTGGTCACCCTATTTGTGGCAAGGAGCAGCCGTTCACATTGAATGTCAATGAAACAGTGCAGTGTGGATATCGGCTGTAGTCTACAATGCCACGACAGGAGGTTTATGGCTATTTAAACGTTTGAGGGATAATTTGTCGTAACGCCCAAAAGCTGCCAACACGATAGCTGTAACAGTAGCTGTAACACGATAACAGTAGCCTGCATATTCTATCCGTGCCATATAAAGGAGAGAACAGTTCAGGCGCAGAGCCTATTCTTTTCGCCTTAGTAAATGATAGGTTCTCTTCAGCACATCAGTTGTGACATAAAGCCAGACTAAATAAGACTCGAAGCGCTCTGATTTATTACTGAAAAGCGGCGCTGAGTCTTTAATCTATACCAAAGAGCTTACAATATTTAAATCCGCGAGTCTTGCAGCCGAGAAGAGCAAATTGTCTATTCATTCAATAGGCTACAACCTTGACATCATCACTGCAAACCAGTTGAACGGTTGAGATGTGGGAGTATGCGTGTCGAAGAAGGGCGATCAGAAAGTTATAGATGTCTAAATTTACCGTGTATTAATAAAAAACGGTCCCGTTCAATCCTCCGACCGAACACGTCCACCGGTTGCGTGTGCAGTGAAAGGGGCTTTCTACCTACAGACGTGGCATAGGAAGTTCTTCCCAATAGTTTGCCTGAACTTCTTACGCCAGATCCTTCTACTCGTCCAGTCGTTTTCCTGCAGTTCCTGTCATTCTATTCAAGTGGTCTTGAGCTCGAGACTAATTGCTTGCAGAACGCAAGGGAACCCATTTTCTTCCAACCGTTCCTGTTACCATATTCATTACAGTATAACATCATAATTGTAAACTTCATTTGTTGGCTGAGCGATTTGTTGCAAAAAAAGAAATGTTTCACTCGGAGGAGGAGGAGGCCTGTTCTCAGTTAATCATGTAGTTACGTGGCTGGCCTGTTGGGGTCGCCAACGCACTGTAACGTATCGGCGCTCTGTGTGGTCGGGCTTTCCCTGAATCTCAGCCACCACGGAGAATCATATTGTTCCTCCACCTTCTCTCGCGTCCATCATTCCCGATCTACTCCGCTCTCACATTTCTCTAGTTTTGGGCCCTTTTTACCAACCTGAACATCGGAGAGGAACTTGTTTAACATTCGTACGAAATACGATATTAGATAAGACATAGGCTACACCAGCATCAATCAATACATCAATGCAATGCCACAGTAACAGACAATCGATTGATATAGAGATAGCCAAAAATGGCTGAAATTAGAAGCTGCAGTTGGGATGAGAGCTGATAAAAGTGATGTCTGCCAATGCATCCCAAGCTCTCTGAACATGACAAGTCATAGAATGAGCCAATTATTCCCACTCTCACTAATCAATAACGCACTTGGAAAGATAGCCATCAGCAAAAAACTGCCCCAAGCACAGTGTACAGAAACACACACACACACACACACACACAGAGAGAGAGAGAGAGACAGACAGTGCTGGCTCCTGGTCAAGCCACGGCTGTCAAAGCCAATACACAGCATCCTAATGCAAAGAGACACACACGCTTAGTCAAACAAGTGGCAAGCATGTATGCATGCTTGTGGACATACAGTATTCTCAATCCTTTTCCCTTAGATTACTGTTTATGTCAGTCACTGCAGAGCAGACATACACTCAATGCAAACAACACTGAAATACACCCTGTCAACACCAAATACACATATACACAGAAAGAGACATATTCTGTCAAAACTGAAAATACCCATTCAGACGCCTTCTCTCTCAAAACGCAGACGCCCTTAACACAAGCAGAAACACCACACACACACACACACACACACACACACACACACACACACACATACGCACACTCACAGTTATCCTAGCAAGGCAAGGCTGATCCCACCCTAACTGGTCAGGGGGGAAGCTGTTTGTTTGATTGAGCTGCTGGAGGGGGAAATGCGCTGTGTGTAACCGGAGAGGACTTAACCAGCGCCGTGGGAACCGTAGCCCCAAGGCCTCTCCGAGCGCATCACAGTCAATGGTCCCCATAATGAGACCCGACACACACCACCAGCGCAGGTGATTCATTCGAACGGGACTGCGTGCAACGCCTAAACGAGTCCCCGGGGAAACAAGTGTGTTGGTGGCAGGGAGGGGGGCAGTATGTGAGAGAAAGCCTTGGAAATTCAATGGGAAAAAGAAACTCAATTTCCTTGCTGCTTGCCTCAGCCTGGCCTTTTTAAACCGTACGCCACCCGTACATGCATCTTTGACCTCTTTCACCTCTTTCCAACAACCCCCAGCTCTCACCTCACAAACCTCCACACACTCCCATCTCCCGCCCAGCCCCTGCAGCCATCCCTAGCCCACCGCCTGACCTCGTGGCAGGGCTAACCGGTCACACTATGGACCCTAACCGCCTACATAGCTACATGCACAGGCCCCGCGAGCCATGGAGCTTACATACCAGATGTCTGGGCCCGGCTTGACTTCCACAGTTTAGACATGAGCCGTCAGCTCAGTCTCCACCGGCTTTCAAACATTATTTGTGCTGCTTGGCGCCGAGCTGTTTCAAATGGCTCAGCCCTGAGGCAGAGACAGGACTCTGCACAGCTGAATTTCCACGCATATGTATAAACACACATGTGTGAGCACACACACACACACACACGTGTGCGCATTTGTATGTGCACATACATACACACATACATACACTTACAAGTACACACATACAAACATATGCACGTCTCATCTATACCCCACCCACTCACACACAAAGACACACAAAGACAGACACTTACACACAGTCCCTGCCAACCCTGAGCTCATCTTCAAGAGTCTGAGCATGCCAGGATTTCTACACTCTTATCACCATTATCAGACCAAAGCCTTTGTCTTGTAATGGTTCAATTGTCTTCCATACAGAACTGTTTGATTAAAATGGCAATTGATTTGATGGTAGTGTCAGAGCTCTTGAATACCTTGAAATGGCTTGTGTATGTGTGTGTGTGTGTGAGTTTCAGACAGAATGTGTGTGGTTGTCTGTGTATGTTTTCTCTAGTGTGTGCGTGTGTGTGTGTGTGTGTGTGTGTGCATGTGTGTGCATGTGTGTACCAGAGAAAGAGCGAGTTAAAGAGAGAATTATATGTGTATGTCCAGGGGATTGAGTGACAGCACCATACTGCATTGGCGATGTCTCTCAGTGGCCAGTGGCAGGGAATTTGACATTCTGATTCTGCAGGTGTTTTAACTTCTTTAGCAGACCACCTCAGAGTTCCTCTGCCTCACCTACGTTGACCTTCTCTCAACATTAACAACAGGTTCTGGACACACACACACACACACACACACAAGCATACAACTTATACACACACAAACAGACAACATAAAACATAACAAAAGGAAAAATTAAGAAAAGATCTAAAAGCAAAATATTAATCATTATAATAACCATAGTATAGTTATGCTCTCTCTGTCTCTCTCTCTCTCTCACACACACACACACATCTCCTCCTTCTCTTCTCAGCTTACTGGCGTGTTGCCGATGGCACAGTTGAAACCAGAACCCTGCTTTGTTTTTGTTTTGTTTTTTTCAGTCTTCTGTGCGGTCCGAGTCTCACAGGTCTGGGTTGAGTTGTATTGCAGGGCAATAATACTGTTGCCGTGGGGGCACGAGGGAAGCGAGGCCAGACGCGAAGCAGGTTCGGAGACGAGCGAACAGAGTGCGCTCGCTCCATCGAGTTTAATCGACTTTCCATGTGGATGTATTAAAATTGTCGCAACCCTAGAGAAAAAAAACCCGCTATGCTGGAAGAATTTCAGGACAAATACTGCAGAAAGAGAGAGAGAGAGAGAGAGAGACTGTGTGTGTGTGTGTCGATCTGTAGTAGTGACTGAACAGAGGATTGGAGTTTACTGTTACACACGTATGACTGTGTATGTGTGTGTGTGTCTCTGTGTGTGCATGTGTGTGTATGTGCATCTGTGTGTGTGTGTGTGTGTGTCTGTGTGTGTGTGTGAGAGAAAGAGAGAGAGAGATTAGTGTGTGAGTGATTGCATGAGTGCATCTCCTGGTATCTGAAGTGGTCAGTGCACATTCAACATGTGTGTGCGTGTGGCACATATGGTGGTGTACTTTATGTGTAGACACAGGTTATAAAGCACTGTGTTTCTATAAATGTGTGAATATAGCTATATATTTGATGGCACAGAGAGAGAGAGAGAGAGAGAGAGAGAGTATTTCTGTGTTTGCAGAAGTGCCTTCATACACTTCAGTGTGTGTGCATTAGTGTGTGTGTGTGTACATGGATGGGTGGATGTATTTGTATGTGCGTGTGTGTGTAAAAGAGACGGAGTGAGACCAAACCTCATTCGTCTGTCAGCGTCTTCAGGCCTTTGGAAGCACTGAGCGGCTGTTTTTAACAGGTCTGAACCCGTCCAGACTGTTGCCGTGGTGAGTGACGGCCGGTGGCTCGCTGCCCAGCCTCATGGGCTCACGAGCCCCTCCTGTGCGTTTGTGTGCGTGTGTGTGTGTGTGTGTGTGTGTGTGTGGGCCCCTCCAAACACATACAGCACTGCCTGCATGAGTTCTAGCATGTTCTACCAGAGCTGCCCCCAGAGCCACTCCTGTTCCGAAAGGCTAAGGGGTGAGTGTGTGTGTATGTGTTTGTGTGTGAGAGAGAGAGAAAGAGGGGGAGAGAGAGAAAGAGGGGGAGAGAGAGAGGCACTATTGTTCAAGGTGGGTTGGTGGGGAGAGAGGCAGGGGGGCTGGGGGTAGAGGTAGAGGTGCAGGTTTGAGTTTAGGGGAAAGGGTGGAGTTGTGGAAAGACAGAAGGATGTGGTGGGTGATGGAGTAGAGGTGGTGTGTGTGTGTGTGAGAGAGAGAGAGTGTGTGTGTGTGTGTGTGTGTGTGTGTGTGTGTGATGGGTTATTTCATCCTCATTCACAATCACTGAAACATCTGCTGTGTATCAGGAGTGTTGTTTCCAGGCTTTGAAACGGACGTCACCTCAGGGTGTCTGCTGAAGACGGAGAGAAATAATCCTACTGGGCAGGTCGCTCTGGGGTGGGAGACACAGCTGGGGAGGTGTGTGTGTGTGTGTGTGTGTGTGTGTGTGTAGGGTTGGTGTGTGGTGGGGGGGTTGGTCTGGTGAAGATTGTGGAGGCTGGAGGGGCTCCACACACACACACACACACACTAATACACACACACTTTACAAAGCAAAACTTTGAAACAAACACACACACTGATATATCGCACACACTGTAACTTACACGCACACAGCAGACCTTGTTATACATGCATACAAAAACACTGACACACACACACACACATACAATGCACTTGAACTCACAAAGTAGATAACTAGAAACACACACACACACACACTCATCACACATCATAACTCATACATGCGCACAGTCTACTGAGACACACACACACACTGACACTTGCACAGACATGCATGCGCATACACACACACACACACACACACTGTGTCACTGACACTCGCACTGTGTCACTGACACTTACTCAGTGGCTTTTCAACGCTGGCAGGGTTAACTGGAGCAATTAATTGGGCTGTGTGAGTGAGTCAGTGATGAGTGCAGGGCTGGGGAAGTGGCAGGACAGAGCACGACACAGCAGCCGCGCTGACAGCTGTCTTTATGGAGAACCAAGCACAGACACACAAGCCCAAGACATAGAGAGAGACAGAGACAGAGAGAGATTGAGAAGCAGAGAAAGAGAGAGAGAGAATGAGAGGGAGAGATACAGCTGTTTTTTTATGGAGTAGCAACAATAAACACCCAAGCCCATAGCAGCAACTCTTACAGAGAATAGAGGGAAGAGGAGCAGAAGAGGGACAGAGAGAAGGAGGGGGAGATGGAGGACAAGGAAAAATGATGAATAGAGAAAGACGTAGAGGAAGAGAGATAGATAATTAGACAAGGATGAAGGGAGGAAGAAAAGAGAGGGCGGGGAGAAAAGAGGAGAAAAGACCAAATGCAAGAATGCTGTCTTTATGAAGAACCATAAACCCAAACCCACAGCAGCAACTCAACTCAGTCTTCACTCACCCTCACAGAGAATGGAGAGAAGAGGAGGAAGAAACAAGGGAAAGAGAGGGAGGAAAAGGAAGAAAGAGAGAGGGAAAGAGTACTGCAGCTGTCTCCATGGAGAACCCACTGAGTCCAGTCAGAGTCCACTGAACCCCAGAGCAGAACAGTCGCACTATTCCTACAGTCATAGGAGAAAGAGAAGAAGAGGAGGAGAAATCTGGGCCTTGGTCACATGATGAAGAGCAATGGAAAAGATGGGGAAGAGATAGAGAGGGAAAATGGAAAGAGAGAGAAGGAAGGTGGAGGAGAAGAAGGAGAGAGAAACACCAGTTTGCATGTGTCCATTGTTTCAGGGATGAAGGGAGCAGGAAAGGATGGAGGAGGAAAGATGGAAAGAGGGACAGAGAAAGGATGACAGCAGGATAGGAAGGAGGCTAAAGCAGGAGAAAGACAAATAGGATGAGAAGGATAGAGAGAAAGGGAAAACAGAGCGAGATAGAGGGAGGGAAAGAGCGTGGGAGGAAGAGGAGTGGCATGAGGGAGATGTGCATCATTCGAGCATGACTCAGTATTTGCTGGTGGAACAGACGCTACGCCATGCGATCTGTCCGTCCTCTCGCTCTCCCCCCATCTCTCCCTTCTCCTTCCTCCTGTTCTTCATCCCTCCTTCCCCACTCCTCCTCCTCCTCTCGTCCCCTGCTCCTGCTCTCTGGTCCGGGCTTGTGGCTTTGCCAGAATCCCAGCTGGTCCTCTCACGTCTCATAGGCTGGAACACACACATAGGCCAGGCTGGATTGGGAGTGTGTGTGTGTGTGTGTGTGTGTGTGTGTGTGTGTGTGTGTGTGTGTGTGTGTGTGTACACAAAGACGGAAGAGGGCTCGCCTGGGAGGTGGCAAGTGGAGAAAGGATACAGCATGCTGAATTATGCTGTGCTCTGACATAAACCGACATGTTTGTGCAAGTGGGTGTGTATCTGAGTCTAAATATGTGTGTGTGTGTGTGTGTGTGTGTGTGTGTGTGTGTGTGTGTGTGTTTGTGTGTGTGTATGTGTGTGTGTGTTAATGTGTTTAAAAATGTGTGTATATAGGCCTGTAGGTGTTTAGATATTAACCATGTTTGGTGTGTAAATGTGCAGATGGTCGTTCAAACTGTGCATGCAAGTTACGAGAGAGAGAAAGAGAGAGAGTGAGAGAGAGAAAGAGAGAGAGAGAGGTAGAGGTAGAGAGAGAGAGAGTGCTCCCCTCTGCTCCTGAAGGTTAGCAGGTGAATTCCTAGGTGGCAGCCATGAAGCA